>NQII01010596.1:0-35432 GCA_002778355.1 Clitarchus hookeri
AAAAGACAGCGGCGCTGGAATGGCAATATCTCGGGTGGGAGCCATGGTGTTCCCCTGGGGTACTTATTTTAAAAGCAAACAGATAGTATAAGGGGGCAGGGACAGATGATACAAACAAAAAGAGGGGGTGAGGATAGGGGCAGCTTATTGATATAGGTTTTACAAGGTAAGTGCACAAGAAAGAGAATTTAAAACAAAGGTGAATAAGGGGAAGTTTAAAGGGGGCACACAGTTACAAAGGGTTAATCAGGGGAAGAGTTGAGGGGGTACAAAAGGGGGTTGGGTCTAGTGGTTGCTGTGACAAGGGGTCAAAAAGGGGGAGATGGGAATGCAGAAAAGTGTTAAAAGTGTAGGGGAGGGTCAGGGGGTAGTTAGAAGCTAATTGGGACAAAAAGTGCAAGGGGGTGCAAAAAAGTGTAACAAAAGTGTAGGGGAGGATCAGGGGGCAGTAAGAAACTAATTGGAACAAAAAGTGCAAATAAGTGCAGGAAAGTGTAACAAAAGTGTAGGGGGTGGTCAAGGGGTGGGCTGGAACTGAGAAAAGTTAAAAGTGCAAAAAAGTGCAAAGAGTGTAAAAAGGTGCAAGTTCAGGCGGTTCAAGTTAGTGCAGAAGGCTGGGTGTCGGGGCAAAAGCTAAGGTGCACACTATCTATGGACAGAGAAGGCGCCGATCTCCGCCGAGCGCTGCCGAAGCTGCACGAGGCGAAGAGTCGGTGATGGTTAGGGAAGTGCTGGGGGCGGGGCCAAGCGCTCGCTGGTCGCTATGGCAACCACCCTCAGAGGAGGGAGCTCTCCTGCGCAGTGCTGGGCGTTTTCGCGCCCAGTCTGGTGCCCTGCGCAGAGGCTATGAATTCAAAAGTCGAAAGACGCGTCTCTCAACGATCGCTGTAGCGTGTGTTGGGAGAGCGGGGCGGGGGTGGGCTGAGAACTCAAATTAGGAGCACCCAGACAGTGTCCTAAGAGGGGACCAAACTTGCTGAAGGCACAGTATACAATGAAGTAATTAATTAATAAGGGGGTTGAATTTAAATTAAGGTGAAGAAGTTGTGAGGGACAGCTGAGGGCTTATTGACAAGAGTAGGAAGGCGAGGTGAAGCTAATTAATAAATACGGGACAACCTGTGATAGCAACAATACACAGGGGAGGAAACAAAAGTCTAACAATAGGAAAACAAACCAAAAAGCCAGTAGTTTTAAAGTAAAAACTTATAAGCTCACAGTTAAAAGTTAAGCGTTACAAGGCTAGGGGGACACCAGGTTGGAGGGGAGTAGAAAAAAGAAAATTGTAGCTAGACTATGGGATATCAGAACTATGACGGGAGTTGAAAATATTGTAGTGAAAAATCCGTTAAGAAAAAAGGCGGGAAAGGTGCCAGATGGGCCAAGGGTTGATTACTGTGTTCGGGCGGGCGTTTGAACAGGTGTTGGCAAGGGAGGGGGAATTTTAATAATAACAACTTAATTAATTACTGCCTGGGATGTATGCAATGACACGTTGATGACGTGAGAGCTAGGAAGGGATACAAGAGGTAACCAGGCAGGCTTGGCGCGGGAGTGCTTGACGAGCCAAGGGAACAGCTGCAGACGGGGCGAGAACAAGGGAACGTTTAAAATTAAAAATTGCAGCAGTGGATGCGCCGAATAACTAAACCAAATAAACAATGAATAAGGGAGGTTTCCTGAAGGGAAATATATGGTTCGGGAGGACGGTGTGTACTTACAGTTTAAACAGGAACAAAAACGGTAAAACAACAATGTGGGCTAAGAGCTGTGGGTTCGGAGGTACAATGTATAACTTAATACTTAAAACTATTAAAATAAATAACCTAGAACTCTGGCGAAATAAACGAGGTGAAATAAACTTAAAATATACCAAGTTAATGAGAGAGAGAGGTGATTAATTAAGGCTAGCAGAATAAAAATGTAGGTTCGTGAAGCGAGGTGAAAAAACTGTAAGAATTGCCGTATAGGCCGCAAATAAGTTAAATTTAAAATACAAAAAGGAAGTTAAAGACTAAGAAAGGATAAACAAATATAAACGGACAACGGGAGAGTATGATTAATGAGAATGTGGGGTGATTACGTGAACAATGACCCTCATCCCTGCGACACTGCGTCGTTTTTCTCGTGTTTTTAAACAGTAAATAAGACAAAAAAGAGATTAGGTATTTAAAATAATAAGGACGTTTACCTGAAGGGCAAAAGTNGTAAATAAGACAAAAAAGAGATTAGGTATTTAAAATAATAAGGACGTTTACCTGAAGGGCAAAAGTGAGGTTAAATAGATATTGAATATGCGATACTAAAACACAGGACTGACAATTAGTTAAACTAACGGTAGATTTTAAAAATTTAAGAANTGAATATGCGATACTAAAACACAGGACTGACAATTAGTTAAACTAACGGTAGATTTTAAAAATTTAAGAAGTCCGGTGAAAGGGAAAATGAACGTAAGAGTTAGGGAGAGAGAGAAAAGGCGGGAATTGAGTTTAATAAGTTTTAAATGATTCAAAGTGTGCCGGAAGGGCCAAAATTAAGGGGCAGATGCGGGATTACAACCCGGTTGGAATAAAACGTAGGGTTAGGCCGGAATGGGAGTTTAAAAATTATGTGAAGCGAGGGAGGAAGACACAAATTTTACCGTATGGGCCGGGGAGAATTTAAATTAAAATACAAGGAGTGGACGGAGAATTATAATAAAATTAACAAGTGTGAAGGGACTATAGGGCGAGGTAATGTATACGAAAAAACTAAGCTACAGATAAAATTTCCACTAGAAACAAATCCGTTAGGCGGGAGAATGTGCAACACTTGCCTTATGGGCCGCTAGAATGTGAAATTAAAATACAAAAAGTTAACGCAGGACTAAAACAGAATAAACAAATATAAAGGGACTAAGGGACAAGAAAATGAGCTATGAAAGATTAATTTACAACTAGAATTAAGCTTAAAATAAGAGTTTGAAAAGTCCGTGAACGGTAAAATACTGGCGGAGTAGGGATGCTGTGAAGCAGCAAAAAGGGCACAAATTAAAAAGTAAACAAGACAAAAAAGAAATTATATATTAAAAATAATAAGAATGTTTACCTGAACGCGAAAAATTAAGTTAAAATGAGTTGGGATAACAAAAAGTTAAATTAACGGTAAATGTAAAAATGGAAAAGTCTGTGATGGGGGGATACAAACGTAACAATTGCCGTATGGGCTACAGAAAGTTAAGTTATTAAATAGAAACAGTAAAAACAGAACAGAGGACTATATTAATATTAACAAATATTGCTAGATTTAGACTGCACTGGGTAAACGAAAATGGAGGAGGTTGGATGATGATGGCGGGGTAGGCAGATGTGAAATAACAATATTACAATACGAAGATGAATTTAAATATTTTAATTAGTAGAAATCTTGCCTGAGGGGCCTAAGTGAACTTAAATGTAGTGGGGTATGCAGATGATGACGGGAATGTACTACAAATTTAAAAAGTGGACATTAAGAAAAAAACCGTTACTTAGAGAAAAAAGGCGGGAAAGTTGCTAGACGGGCCTACGGGGGATAACTTAATATTCTGGAGTATTTAAATTGTTGTTAATGAATTAAAATGCAAAGAAGGAGGTAAATACTAAGTTTAAATTGAATGAAGAAGTGAAAAACGGGAGATTCGCGGTAATTTAACAATGAATTTCACGAGTGACGTTAAAGTTGATCGGAGTGCCTGAAGGGCCTAACAGGGGGATAAGTTAACTCGTGAATACGTAAATGAAAGAAGGGAGGGTTGTTGGAAGTTATTTATTACAAGTTTAGGTGGAAAAATTTGGAAAAGTGACGTTCAAGAGTGCGTCTCCCAAGATTTACAAAGCGCGGGGGTGAGGCGGGGAGGGAGAGAAAGTTACGAAATTAATTTATTTAAAATACTTGGGAGCTAGCCAGAAGGGCCAAAATTTAGGGGGATGCTTGGGAATAGAACCCAGACAGTATGCAAAAATAAAAAATGAAAAAAGTTGAAATTTAAAAAAGACCGCGAAAAATTTAAAAAGTTAAGAAAACGCTAAAGTTGCCGTAAGGGCGGTGAAAAATAAAGTTAATTCAGGTTAGGATGGATGAGTGTGATGAAGTGACGGAATAAATAAGATCGAATGAGATTAAAAACTATGAAGGACGTGAGGAAAATAACCAATAATGAACTAAATGAGTTTTAGTTGTTAAAACTATTAAAAATGCGTGCCTGAAGGGCCGAGATGAAAATACGAGTGCGGAATGAAACTATAAAGACGATAAGAGTTTAAATGAACGAAAAATAGGAGTTTGAAAAGTCCGTGGACGGTAAAATAAACTAAGTTATTGCCGTATGGGCCTCAAAAAAGTGAAATAAAAATCGTAGAATGCAAAATACCGAGTTACAACCGGGGAAATAAATGAAAAGACAATTAAGTTACACAAAATGAGTGATAATGGAGGATGATTGAGTGAAAGATGGCGGAATGGGGACGCTGTGAAGCAGCTTGGTCGAGGGAAATATCACCAGCGACGCGCAGTGTTGACGGAGTTCGCGGCTCTCCCACAGCAAGCAGCACCGCCCGGGCTCGTGCGCTCGTAGCTCGTCCCACGGAGTTTCGGGAGGCGCTGGTGACGTCAGGCGATGGCGGAAGGCGGCTGTCTTCGGCGTCCCAGGAGGCGTCGGCGTCTGGAAGGCGGCGTCCAAGGAGCGCGGCGCGGATTATCGCTTCTCCAAGTCGAGTTTAATTTTAAAAGCCGAAAAGGAAAAAAGTTTTTTTTTTTAAATTAAAAAATTTGAAAAAATTTAAAGTTAAAAATTAAAAATTTTTGAAAAGAAGTTAAATTTACTTGAAGCCTATCGGCCAAGACCAAAGTGATTAAGCTGATAAGAACAGATTATAAATTTTTATTCAAAGAATATTTTTCACAATACAACAACATGTACAGGAGAAGTATCCCAAAAAGATTATACAAATCATGGTGCACTAGCACCGAAAGAACCCTTAGACTTACAACTAGTAATATAGGGCGAAATTAGAAAATTTACAGTTCACGCCATTGAGGCGGGTAGTCCTCTTGAGGTTAATGCTTACAGATATTAGTTTAATGGCCCAAGTTAAATATGTTGCCTTAATAGATAACTTACATTTACTTAATAATAGTAGTGCCCCGAGCTGTCGGTTGCCCACACCCACCCACTGTGCCCCCGTGCCACATGGCGACCCCCTAGTAACAAGGGAGTTCTATTTAATGGTCCCTGTCGACCCCACCCAAGAATAGGGCCGAGGGGGATTGGCTGAAAATTTAAATGTGAAAAAAGGGGGGGAGAAAGTTAGTATAGTGAACAGGTCGCGGTAGAGCAGCGATCGGCATAACGTCTGCACACTCCATGTGCTGGTGTGTGGCCGTGCAGCGTCGGCGCAACACCAGTGGCGGGGCAGGTAAGTATTAGTGTAAGTTAGTATTATTAGTATTAAAAGAGTTAAGATAATAAAGAAAGGCCTCGCGCTGGTAGCACTTGCCTTATATCGTCAGGCAACGAAAGAGATTGGGGCCGCATGAAGCACAGGGCCTGGCTAATCTTAAGTAACTGATGGTACAAATAATCAAGAGACACAGCACTCAGAGGAGCCAGGGTAAGGGTAGGTATAGGGTAGGGGGCTGGGGGCAGGTGAGAGGTTATGGTTTTAATAAAGAGATACATATTTGACCTGAAACACAAGATAAAAAAAAAAAGAAAAAGAAAGTATTAAGAATAAACACATACAATATAACTTATTGCATCCACATGCATTTGCATTAAGGTCATCGCCGGTAATGTTTATATAGTTTTTATTCATTTATTAGCGTAGACAATGTTTTCCAGTTTCACAGACACACGACAACAATAGCACCGGGGGCCACTCCAGCGGCCCCACAAGGAACAGAGGCTTCANGCAACGAAAGAAATTGGGGCCGCATGAAGCACAGGGCCTGGCTAATCTTAAGTAACTGATGGTACAAATAATCAATAGACACAGCACTCAGAGGAGCCAGGGTAAGGGGAGGTATAGGGTAGGGGCTGGGGGCAGGTAAGAGGCTATATAGTTTAATAGAAAAAATACATTATGGACCTGAAAACACAAGTAAAAAAAAAGAAAAAGAAAGTATTAAAAAGACACAATGGCATAGATAAAACATCCACATGGATTGAGTCCATTTATTTATTCGCAGAGTCTTTGCTAGTAGTGTTTATATAGTTTTAATTGGTTGAATGTTTTAGAAAGTATTTTATTTCANTCCAAAAATCAGTTTAATATTCTGGTCCTGCGATGCAGGACGTATCAGATATTAAGCTGATAAGAACAGATTAAAAATTTTTATTCAGAGAATAATTTTCATAATACAAAAACTGTACAGAGGAATTTCCCCAGAAAAGATAATACAATACAAGGTGCACTAACACCTGAGACCCTTAGTCTTAAAGTTAAAATTATTTGGGCGAAAGAGAAAATACAAGTCACGCCCTGAGGCGGGTAGTCCTCTTGAGGTGAAGTCTTACATATAGTGGTATAATTGATAGCCCAGATTAAATAAGTTGCCTTAGTATATAACTTAAGTTAACTTAGTAAATAGTGCCCCGAGCTGGCCATTACCCACACCCACCCACTGTGCCCCCGTGCCACATGGCGACCCCCTGACAGCAAGGGAGTTATATTTAATGGTCCCTGTCGACCCTACCCGAGGATGGGGCCGAGGGGGAGTGACTGAAAGTTTAAATGTGAAAGGGGGGAGGAAGTTAGTATAATGAACAGGTCGCGGTAGAGCAGCGATCGGCAAAACATCTGCACACTCCATGTGCTGGTGTGGGGCCGTGCAGCGTCGGCGCAACACCAGCGGCGGGGCAGGTAAGTATTAANATCTGCACACTCCATGTGCTGGTGTGGGGCCGTGCAGCGTCGGCGCAACACCAGCGGCGGGGCAGGTAAGTATTAATGTAAGTTAGTATTATTAGTGTTAAAAAAAAAAAGTTAAGATAATAAAGAAAGGCCTCGCGCTGGTAGCACTTGCCTTGTATCGTCAGGCAACGAAAGAAATTGGGGCCGCATGAAGCACAGGGCCTGACTAATCTTAAGTAACTGATGGTACAAATAATCAAGAGACACAGCACTCAGAGGAGCCAGGGTAAGGGTAGGTATATGGTAGGGGCTGGGGGTAGGTAAGAGGCTATATGGTTTAATAGAAAAAATACATTATGGACCTGAAAACACAAGTAAAAAAAAAGAAAAAGAAAATATTAAAAAGACACAATAGTATAGATAAAACATCCACATGGATGGAGTCCATTTGTTTATTCGCAGAGTCTTTGCTAGTAGTGTTTATATAGTTTTAATTGGTTGAATGTTTTAGAAAGTATTTTATTTCAGATATTTCACAGACACATGACAACAATAGCACCGGGGGCCATTCCGGCGGCCCCACAAGGAACAGAGGCTTCTCCGGGGGNTTTCACAGACACATGACAACAATAGCACCGGGGGCCATTCCGGCGGCCCCACAAGGAACAGAGGCTTCTCCGGGGGGTGTTTTACAACCCCCCTTCCACCGGTGGTCCAACGGTGGGACGCTGGAGCGTCAGGTGTCTTCATCGGNCCGGGGGGTGTTTTACAACCCCCCTTCCACCGGTGGTCCAACGGTGGGACGCTGGAGCGTCAGGTGTCTTCATCGGGGGGCGTTTTTCAGCCCCCTTTCCCCCGGTGGTCCAGCGGTGCGGTGCTGGTGCACCGATCAGCAGCCAGCAGATGGTGGTGGGGGCCGTGGCCGCCATGCCAGTATTGGGCACGTGGCACATGGCAGGCCACGGCCGCGTNGCCAGCAGATGGTGGTGGGGGCCGTGGCCGCCATGCCAGTATTGGGCACGTGGCACATGGCAGGCCACGGCCGCGTTCGTCCTCATCCAGCCACCCTGCAGGGTCCAGGACCTCTGTCGTCGGCCAGAGAGGTGGACCGACGGAGGCACATGGTCACCCACAGTGCAGAGCGGCGACGAGCAGGCTGGGCTGAGCAGGAAGGTGCAGCCTCCAGGCCGCACCCCAGGTGGGGCCCCATGTGGAGACCATGTGGGGGCGGTTGCACAGCTGTGTGGAAGTCATGTGTTGGTGGCCGTATACAGCCATGTAGGATGGTCTTGTGTCCATGTGGCCACCAGCAGTGTACATGGATGGCCACATGTNTGGTGGCCGTATACAGCCATGTAGGATGGTCTTGTGTCCATGTGGCCACCAGCAGTGTACATGGATGGCCACATGTCACGCCCAGCATGTGGTACAGGTGCTCCGGTGGTGATGGCATCATCCTGTCTGCAGCTCCTTCCCCGACGGCATCAGTCCCTCATCGCGGGTCCGGCGCCGTGGGCAGTGAACCAGACAAGGAACCCCAGGTTGGCGCGCCAGTGCACCAGTTGTGCATGGGGCACAGCCTCCGCACCCAAGTAGAGGGGGGGCGGATGTCCGGTGTTGGTACGCCCAACCACTCAGGAGACCACAGGATCGGGTGGAGGTGGTCTGCACAGGCAAGAGCCGCACGCCAGCAACCTGAAAAAGAAAAAGTGGGGACTGCCCACCCGGTGTCGGCTAGCCAGCACCGAGGTGACAGTCCCCCATTAACGGCTCCTGGTGGNAAAAAGTGGGGACTGCCCACCCGGTGTCGGCTAGCCAGCACCGAGGTGACAGTCCCCCATTAACGGCTCCTGGTGGGGGCGGCGGAATCCCGCCAATGGCAGCTCCCCAGCATCCATCACCATGTGGGCAGGCGGTGTAGCCACCCTGGGGCGCCTAGGGCTCCGAGCAACACCGTCCCCAGCGGCCCGCAGCATGCCCTATGCCCACGGGGGGCACATGGGCAGCACGATCCGCTGNAGGGCTCCGAGCAACACCGTCCCCAGCGGCCCGCAGCATGCCCTATGCCCACGGGGGGCACATGGGCAGCACGATCCGCTGGTTCAGGCACGATCAGCCCCCAGGCACCCCGACGAGCAGCACCACGCCTGTAGGCACCACATGTGCCAGCAATGCCTGCATCAGGATCACGGCCTGCAGGCCATCCCGGTCCCAGTCGGCTGTTCTCATACCAGCAGGTGGGGTAGCCGCCCTGGGGCACCTGGGGCGCCGGGTGACTCCATCCCCAACGGCCAGCAGCATGCCCTGCGCCCCTGGGGGGCACATGGGCCGCGCGGTTCGCCGGTTCAGGACCGACCAGCTCCCCGGCACCCCGACGAGCGGCACCACGGGCGAGGACATCACTTGCGCTGGCAAGGTCTCTGGCAGGAGTGTGGCCAGTAGGTACTACGGGTCCCCGTCGGCCATCACCCTGTGAATGTGTGGGGTGGCCACCCTGGGGCACCGGGGCCACTGCACGAACCCATTCCCAATGGCCCACAGCATGCCTTCCTCCCCTGGGGGGCACATGGGCAGCGCGGTCCGCAGGTCTGGGCGTGCTCGGCACTCCGGCACCCCGACGAGTAGCACCACTGCTGGGGGCACCACGTGAGCCAGCCAGGTGTCCACGTGCAGCATGACCTGCAGGCCCACCAGGTCCTTGCCGGCCATCTGCGTGCAGGTGGTTGCGGTAGCCACCCTGGGGCACCTGGGGCACCGCACGGCCCCCTCCCCAACGACCCGCAGCACGTCCTGCGCCCCTGGGGGGCACATGGGCAGCACGGTCCGCTGGTTCGGGCGCCATCGGCACCCCGGCACCCCGACGAGCGGCACCACGGGCGGGGGCACCACGTGCACCAGCAGGGGCTCCCTCAGGGGCATGGGTGGCAGGTCCACCAGGTCTCCTCCAGCCGTCGTCCCGCATGTGGTTGCGGTAGCCACCCTGGGGCGCCTGGGGCACCGCACGACCCCCTCCCCAACGGCCCACGCCACGCCCTGTACCCCTGGGGGGCACATGGGCAGCACGGCCCGCAGGTTCGGGCATCATCGGCACCCCGGCACCCCGACGAGCGGCACCACGGGCGGGGGCACCACGTGCACCAGCAGGGGCTCCCTCAGGGGCATGGGTGGCAGGTCCACCAGGTCTCCTCCAGCCGTCGTCCCGCATGTGGTTGCGGTAGCCACCCTGGGGCGCCTGGGGCACCGCACGACCCCCTCCCCAACGGCCCACGCCACGCCCTGTACCCCTGGGGGGCACATGGGCAGCACGGCCCGCAGGTTCGGGCATCATCGGCACCCTGGCACCCCGACGAGCGGCACCACGGGCGGGGGCACCACGTGCACCAGCAGGGGCTCCCTCAGGGGCATGGGTGGCAGGTCCACCAGGTCTCCTCCAGCCGTCGTCCCGCATGTGGTTGCGGTAGCCACCCTGGGGCGCCTGGGGCACAGCACGGCCCCCTCCCCTACGCCCCGCGGCATGCCCTGCGCCCCTGGGGGGCACATGGGCAGCCAGGTCCGCAGGGTCGGGAGCCACCGGCTCTCCGGCACCCCGAGGAGCGGCACCGTCTGGAACACGGCCGNGGCAGCCAGGTCCGCAGGGTCGGGAGCCACCGGCTCTCCGGCACCCCGAGGAGCGGCACCGTCTGGAACACGGCCAGCAGGCCCTCCACGACCTCTACCTCCATGCGCCGGCCGAGGTTGTGCTGGTGCTGGCTGCCTGACTGGTAGCAGCGGCAGCGGTTGACGTCGGATGACGGGCTGCGGCACTTCCTCGATCGGCCGGGGGTCTCCCTCACCGTCCGCCTCTGCCCGATATTGCCGGTGGCCCGTGACATGCTCCACATAGATGTCACGGGACCATCGCATGGTGTCGCTGACCATCAGGCAGCGCATCAGGCGAGAGTACCGCCAGCCGATCCCCAGCTGCCGCAGGACTCGGTCGTTCGCTGGGTCCCACGACCCGAGGGAGCCGACGACGACGGCGTCCACCTCGGCCCGGAAGCCCCTCATCCTCAGCTGGTCCAGCACGTCCTGGTACTTACGGANGCGTCCACCTCGGCCCGGAAGCCCCTCATCCTCAGCTGGTCCAGCACGTCCTGGTACTTACGGACCTTTTCCCTCCGGGCGGCCTCCAGCGCCACGTACCTGTTGTCGAAGGGGACAGTCACGTCGACGAGGAGGGCGGTCCGGCGGGTCGCGTCCATGAGCACCAGGTCGGGCCGGAGGAGGGACGTCGTGTGGGGCACCTGGCGGTCGATGCGTAGCTCCATCCCAGGGTCCACACGCGTGGCCCTCTCAAGGCGCTCTAGGATGGCATTGTGGCGCAGCTTCCACGCCGCAGAGTGGGGCCTGCAGTGGTTCAGCACGTGCGCCAGTGTCTCCGACTGGTAGCCGCACCGCCTGCAGGCCGTGTTCCACCCGATACGGCGTCCAGGGTTGCCGCGCCTCGCACCATTGAGGGGGACCACGTTGAGGCGGGCCCTGTGGATANCCACCCGATACGGCGTCCAGGGTTGCCGCGCCTCGCACCATTGAGGGGGACCACGTTGAGGCGGGCCCTGTGGATAAAGCGCCACTCTGCGAAGCGAGTGTAGCCGCCGGTGGCCAGGAAGTGGTTGCTGGCGTAGGCACGACAAGTCGCGTNAAGCGCCACTCTGCGAAGCGAGTGTAGCCGCCGGTGGCCAGGAAGTGGTTGCTGGCGTAGGCACGACAAGTCGCGTCCAGCACCTTCCCCTGGTCCGGCATGGCACGCACCCGCTCCCTGTAGTGGCGCTTCAGGGAGTCGCCCAATCTCCTGGAGACCTGGTTCCGGCGCTGCGGGTCCACGATGATTCTGTCCGGTTGTCCGCCACCAGGCATGGGCATCTCAAGGGCGACGGACGCCAGCTCGTCGCTCCATCGCCAGCGGATGCCAGCCAAGTCACCCAGGCGCCTCCCGGCATTCCGGGAGAACGTCCAGATAGACTCGGCCGCTCCGGGGTCCCGGTCGAAGNCAAGTCACCCAGGCGCCTCCCGGCATTCCGGGAGAACGTCCAGATAGACTCGGCCGCTCCGGGGTCCCGGTCGAATGGGGCGTCCGTAACGCCCGAAAGATATGCCGCGACAAGGTGGCCATTGACGTCGGCCACGGGACGACCGGACTTGCNGGGGCGTCCGTAACGCCCGAAAGATATGCCGCGACAAGGTGGCCATTGACGTCGGCCACGGGACGACCGGACTTGCGGGCGACGGCAGATCTGAGTTGTGCCCAGGCGAGCTCCTGGACGTCGGGGTCTCTAGACGNGGACGACCGGACTTGCGGGCGACGGCAGATCTGAGTTGTGCCCAGGCGAGCTCCTGGACGTCGGGGTCTCTAGACGTCAAGAGCCGGAAGGCGTGGCTGACGGTGGCAGCGTCCGACTGGTCACCCAACGGCAGGAGTCCTGCACCACCGTCCGAGCGCGCCACGTGACACAGGAGGGGGGTGGCTCGATGGGGGAGGTNCGACGGCAGATCGTAGTTGACCCCAGGTGAGCTCCTGGACGTCGGGGTCTCTGGATGTCAGGAGCCGGAAGGCATGGCTGACGGTGGCAGCGTCCGACTGGTCACCCAACGGCAGGAGTCCTGCACCACCGTCCGAGCGCGCCACGTGTGTCAGGAGGGGGGTGGCGCGGTGGGGGAGGTTCAACCAGGTCTTAGTGCACGCCCAGAGGTCTCTGTCGAAGCCTGCCAGTGCCCCCTTGCGCACCCTTCCCCCCGCATTATGAACTGCATGCAGGAGGTCAGGAACACGCGTGTGGCATCGATCTTTTGCCACGGCGCTAGCAGGCTGGCGTCCAGGCGTGCTAGGTCCTCCCTGAGGCGGGCCACATCCTCCTCCGGCGTTTGTGGCGCCCGGTAGCCGGTGGGCACCCCAAGATGGCGGTATTTCTCCCCCTCCGCCATGGCGCGCACCGGTGTTCCGTCGATGGTGTGGACGGTGGGCAGGGCCGTGGGTCGGCCATTCCTCGGNCGCCATGGCGCGCACCGGTGTTCCGTCGATGGTGTGGACGGTGGGCAGGGCCGTGGGTCGGCCATTCCTCGGGGCCAGGAGCAGGGTAGCACATTTCCTCACCTTGAACCTCAGACCCGCCCATCTGGCGGTCCTGGAGGTCGTGGCGAGCAGGTGCTGCAGGTCTTCGCTGGTCCTNCCTTGAACCTCAGACCCGCCCATCTGGCGGTCCTGGAGGTCGTGGCGAGCAGGTGCTGCAGGTCTTCGCTGGTCCTGGCGAGGAGTACCAGGTCGTCCGCGTACGCCAGGATGGAGTGGCGTTGTTGGCCGACCTGGTAACCCCNCTGGTCCTGGCGAGGAGTACCAGGTCGTCCGCGTACGCCAGGATGGAGTGGCGTTGTTGGCCGACCTGGTAACCCCGGCCCCGAGCCTGGCGCGCGACCGCACGGATGACCGGCTCCATGCCCAGGTTAAAGAGGAGGGGACTGAGGGGGCAGCCCTGGCGGACTCCCGCAGCGATGGGGATCGGGTCAGTGTGGCCGTCCGGGGTGCGGATGCGGGTGGTCCCTCCGGTGTACAGGTCCTGGATGGTCGCTCTCNGATCGGGTCAGTGTGGCCGTCCGGGGTGCGGATGCGGGTGGTCCCTCCGGTGTACAGGTCCTGGATGGTCGCTCTCAGTTCTTCAGGGACGCCCATCTCCTCGAGAGTGTGAGCGAGGTAGGAGTGGGGGATGGACCCGAAGGCGTTCTCCAGGTCCAGCCATGCCACTCCCAACTGGCGCCTCCGCTGGCGGCTGTCGTCGATGGCGGCCTGGAGGACGAAATTGTGCTCGAGGCAGCCTTCATGTTCCNCTGGCGCCTCCGCTGGCGGCTGTCGTCGATGGCGGCCTGGAGGACGAAATTGTGCTCGAGGCAGCCTTCATGTTCCTGAAAACCCTTCTGCTGCCTCGAGATTCGTCCAGTCCGTGCCGCCCATCTTCCCAGTCGGTCCGCCAGCACCCCCAGGTACAGCTTGGCANCTGCCTCGAGATTCGTCCAGTCCGTGCCGCCCATCTTCCCAGTCGGTCCGCCAGCACCCCCAGGTACAGCTTGGCAATGGTGGGGCTGAGGGCGATGGGGCGCCAGTTAGATGGGTCGTCCCGGTCCCCGTCCTTGAAGATGAGGACCGTCGNATGGTGGGGCTGAGGGCGATGGGGCGCCAGTTAGATGGGTCGTCCCGGTCCCCGTCCTTGAAGATGAGGACCGTCGTCGATTCTTTCCAGGACCTGGGTATGCGTGGGTGGCACTGCACGGCGTTGTACAGCGCCACAAGCACCTTCCGGAGGGGGTNTCTTTCCAGGACCTGGGTATGCGTGGGTGGCACTGCACGGCGTTGTACAGCGCCACAAGCACCTTCCGGAGGGGGTCGGCATTCCGCAGATGGTGGTAGCGCACCCCGTCCGCGGGTCCCCGGCACAAGGGGTAGGACGGCTCGGACCACCACTAAAGAAGGCCCGTGATGGGCTGCAGGAGCCCCTCGGCGTCCTCCTCCTCCAGGGCAGGGACACGGAGCTCGGCGCCGTTGGGTGTGGGGCCCACAACGTACCCCNGCGTCCTCCTCCTCCAGGGCAGGGACACGGAGCTCGGCGCCGTTGGGTGTGGGGCCCACAACGTACCCTTCGCTGGCGAAGGCCGCGGTGAAGTGCCGGTGAAGTCGGTCTCCAGGGATGCTGCAGTAAGGGGACTCCCCTGCAAGCACCCACTGGACGGCCTTCTTGGGTTGCCTGCGGTAGAGGCGCTGGATGGCCGCAGCCTCCTCGCCATCGTACCGCAGGCCCGGCACTACACGTCGGCGCCGCGCGGGGTCAGGGTTGTCGTTGGGCCAGCGGCGGCCACCACGCTGGCGGCCTCCTCGTCCAGGGGCCGGTGGGACTCGCGGCAGCGCAGGGCCCCCTGCGCCTGGCTGCGGCACATGGTCCTCTTCTGCGACTTCCCCCGGTGGCGTCGTTGCCTCCTTCATGGCAGTCGGGAGGTCGACGCAGATGGCCTCGAGGGCTGCCCAGTCGTCGCCCGCCGCCGCGATGCGGTCGAGCCACAGGCGCTGGAAGGGGGTGGGCTCGGCATCATTCGGGCGCGGCGGGGACGGTGGTGGCCGCGGTGGTCGTGGTTGGTTGTTCGGGCCATGTGGGGGTGACCCCTGGGATGCACCCTGGGTGGGGGGGTCCTCCTCAGGGTCATCACTTGGCGGGTCGTCTCCCCCTCGCCTGGGGGGGTTGCGGCGTCCTTGCCCAGCACCTCGTCGTCCACGATTACCGCGGGCCTGGCCTCCGGCAGTCGCCCTCGGGGGCTCCGTCCCTCTGGTGTCGTGGTGACGCTGGTTGGCTGCCTCCCGGCCAGGCGGTGTCGGCTGAGGTGTCGGCAGTCTCCTGGTGCGGGTGGCAGTGCGGTGACGTGGGCGCGGCTCCCACGTGTCGGGCGAGGGGGTTGGCGAGGGGTCACGTGTGCCACGGGGGCCATCTTCCTGCCGGACTGGTGCAGGAGGGCTCTGCACGTCCGTGGCTGGGTGTTGGTGCCCCACATGGCCGTTGTTAGAGGCGTTGATGTTGGTGTGGGCCTCTTCTGGTGTTGCCAGGCTGGTGGTGGGGGCCTGTACGTCGGATAGGGGGGTGAGGGGTCCCGTGGCTGGCAGGAGTGTAGTGGTCAGCCGCCGGGCCAGGGAGGGCCTCGCGGTGGACCTCTTGCCGCAGCGAGAGTAGGTCCGTGGGGGCCCTCGGCTGGCGTCCTCCCTCGTTGTCTGCGCCGGTGGTTGGGGGGGTAGGCCATGTGTCACCAGCGGGCAGGGGGTTATGGCATCCAGGCCTTCCTGATGGCCCTGGATCCGACGAGTTGCCCGTGGTGTCTGCTGTGGTTGGGGCTGGTTCTGTGGTTCTGCCAGAGCGCGGGCAAGCAGGGCCAGGTCATCCAGCACTGGGGGTGCGGGCGGGCCGGCCGTGCTCCCGCCCGGAGAGGCCGCTCGTCCGGTGCCATGGTTTGCTGTTGGTGAGGGGGGTGGCGATGAGGGGAGTGGTGATGAGGGGGGACGGTGAACCATCACTGTGATGCATTGCGGGGCAGGTGGTGGGTCCTGTGAGGTTGGGGTTGATGGACGGGAGTGCAGCAGTTGTGGCGGTGGAGGGATGATGGGTGGAGTGGTGTTGTTGGGTGGAGGAATCCCCATGTCGGGGGCAGGTCGTGTTGCAGCTGTATCTGGCGGGGTGAGGTGGGTGGTCCTGCGTTTGAAGCGGTAGGGCCGCGGTGGCCCTGGCAGGGGCGGTGGTGTCGGGGGTGCAGCAGGCTGCCCTTTCACGGCGGCAGGACGTCCCTTGGTGATGGCAGGGGGGTCATTGGCCGGGGGCTGGCAGGTCCGTGGGTGCCATGGTCTGGCGTCCACTCGTAGCAGCCCAGGGCCAACAGTGCGGCCGGCGCCGGGCACGGTGCTCCCCTCCGTCTGGTGCTCTCTGATCGGGAGTCTGGGTGGAGTGGTTGGGGACGTCGGGGGCGACTGGTCCTCTCCAGGAGTCGATCCGGCCGAGTCCTCCGGGTCCTCCTCCGAGCTAGGTGGTGTGCAGGCTCGGGCATGTGGGCATGCCCCCACATGGAGTGTTGCCCTTTTGAGCCTGTTGAAGGAGGCTTGGCAATGGCGGCATGTGAAGCGCAGGCAGGGAGACTCGTGGAATCTCCTCATGTGCTTCTGCATGTCCGGCCATGCAGCGAAGACACCGGTCGCTCTGCGGGCGTTTGCACGTCCCGCAGGGCAGATCGGGCAACGTAGGCGCGACCGGACGGGCACCGGCACAGTGAGGGTCCTTACCCCCAGTCTCTGCATCAGAGAAGGCTGGGAGTACATCAGCCTCGCTGCCTGTCGCCCTTGCCGCTCTGGTGTCTCCCGGAGTGCCGGTGTTTGTTCTTGTTCCTCCTGGATTCTGGCAGCCAGGGTCAGGGCATGAGGGGCCAGTCGCCTCGGGCAGTGGGGGGTGACAAGGGGACTGGTGTTGGGGGGGGTTGGTGAGGCCACGGAATTGGGTGGATCCTGCTGGTTGGTGGGGTTGTGGGGGGATGGAGGGGGGGCTTGAGGAGTCGGACTTTCGGCTTGGGCCACCATGGGAGGTGGTGTCGAGGTGTTCGGTGCTGCTGGTGGGCCAGGTTGGTCAGGCAGGTCGGGCAGATCTTCCTCCGTCAGGGAGGGCATGTGGCGCAGGGGTCCTGCTTTTGGCACTTGGGTGTTGGTAGGAGGTGGCGGTGTTGGTGCCCGCACAGGCTGGGGCACTTCCTCTCCATTGGCCTGTTGTGCTGGTGAATGCAGGGTCTCCTGGTGCACACCGGGTGACGTTGTCCACGGGGTGCCCGGGTGCACCGCCTTGAAGTGCGTGCGCACAGCCTGCACACTGACCAAGCGCACAGGCCGGACGCATGCGGCACAGGTGTAGATNGTGCGCACAGCCTGCACACTGACCAAGCGCACAGGCCGGACGCATGCGGCACAGGTGTAGATCGGCCGGGCTCCATCGTGCTCGGTGAGGAGGTGATAACCGAGCCCATGTTGGTCTTGAAGAGACACTGGCCAGGGGCACACCGGACACTCTACAGGGAACGCCACAGGGACAGGGATGGCCACTTTCCCTGGTGGTGACTCCCTCTTGTCGGGGCCTGCAGTCGCCCTGAGGGTCCCCCGTCGCAGTCGGGCCGCCGTGGCTGGTGTGGCGCCCTGGGATAGTGCGCGGTTCTTCCCTGGTTGGGCCCGCGCCCCATCTGGCAGGGTCGTGGAGAACCTGCCGGTGGTGTTGTCCCTTGGCGGCGTTTGTGGCACGGGCAGGATGGTCTCGTACAGGGCGTTGTCCTGGTGTGGTGGGGCCATGACGACACTGGGGGTGCCTGGATGGGCGGCATTGAAATGCGCTCGCAGGGCCTGGAGGGTTGCTGCCCGCACTGGAAGGTCGCACGCCGTGCAAACATAATATCTGTAGGCACGGCCGTGCTCCATCACCAGGTGCAGGGAGAGGGTATGGTGGTCTAAAAAGAGGTAGGGGACTGGTTGGGGGCACGCTGGGCACGCCATGGGAAAGGTCATCGGGGCGCGGATGGCGATCTCTGTTGGGGGGGCCATGGCTGTTGGTATGCAGGGGGGGTCACGTACGGGTTTGTATTAAACTTAAAGCTAGCGAAACAGAGAGGGGGGATGGGGTGGGAGGGGTGAAAATACGTTAAAAAGTGTAGGGAGGGTTGGCAAGTTGATTAGAAGTTAAAGTGCAAAAAAAGTGTTGAAAAGTGTAGTTAAAGTGAAAAAAGTGTAGGGTGGTGTATGGTTGGGTCAGTAAGTTAATTGGGAGCTAAAGTGTTAAAAAGTGTAAGTTAGTGTGAAAAAAGTGCAGAAAAGTGCAGGGTAGTGTNTGGGAGCTAAAGTGTTAAAAAGTGTAAGTTAGTGTGAAAAAAGTGCAGAAAAGTGCAGGGTAGTGTAGGGGAGGGTCGGCGAGTTGAATGGAAGCTAAAGTGTAAAAAAGTGCAAGTTAGTGTAAAAAAGTGTAGGGTTGTGTGCNGGAGGGTCGGCGAGTTGAATGGAAGCTAAAGTGTAAAAAAGTGCAAGTTAGTGTAAAAAAGTGTAGGGTTGTGTGCGGGCAAGAAAGTGCAGGAGGTGCGACTGTGGGGAGTGGAGGTTATGTGGGCTGGGGGTACTGGCTAGCAGGGCTGATGGCTGCGGGCCAAGCGCGCGCAGGCTGTGAAGAGGTTGTGGGTGGATATGGCGATTGGTATAGAAAGGGGGGTTCACGAGTGAATTTGGGTGTAAATATACGCGCCTGAGGGGCCTAGAAGGAAGTAACAAAGTGACCTCGTGAGTAGGACGTTAGGTTTAAATAGAATTAAATTTGAAATGAAGTAAAATATAGAGACAGAAAAATTTGTAAGGTGAGTTGTCTCGTAAGTACGGCCGGATGGGCTGGGGAGGACTTAAGTTAAAAATATAAAGGGGGGACGCAAAGCTATGGGAAAATAAACAGATGTGGGGGGGTTAACAAACTATAGGNTTAAGTTAAAAATATAAAGGGGGGACGCAAAGCTATGGGAAAATAAACAGATGTGGGGGGGTTAACAAACTATAGGATGGGCAATTAAAATTTTAAAATAAGGCTAAGTTAAAGTATTGAAAAAGTCCGTGAGGCGGGGGAGTGAACACAAAAGTTGCCTTATGGGCCGCGAAAAACTGNCTAAGTTAAAGTATTGAAAAAGTCCGTGAGGCGGGGGAGTGAACACAAAAGTTGCCTTATGGGCCGCGAAAAACTGAGTTAAAAATATAAAGAGGGGATGTAGAGCTATGGGAAAATAAACAAATGTGGGGGGGTTAACAAACTATAGAATGGGCAATTAAAATTAAGACAAAGCTAAGTTAAAGTATTGAAAAAAGTCNATGTGGGGGGGTTAACAAACTATAGAATGGGCAATTAAAATTAAGACAAAGCTAAGTTAAAGTATTGAAAAAAGTCCGTGAGGCGGGGGAGTGAACACAAAAGTTGCCTTATGGGCCGCGAAAAACTACGTTTTTAACCGTATTNAAAAAGTCCGTGAGGCGGGGGAGTGAACACAAAAGTTGCCTTATGGGCCGCGAAAAACTACGTTTTTAACCGTATTTGGCGCGGAAGAGTTAAATTTAAAATATAAAACGTGGACAGAAAGCTAAAGGGGACTAGACAAATATAGAGAGACAATGGGAGAGTATAATTAATGGGGATGTGGGGTGATTACGTGAAAGATGGCGGAGTAGGGGTGCTGTGAAGCAGCAAAAAGGGCACAAATTTAGCAGTAAACGAGATAAAAAAAAGTTTATGTATTTAAAATAACAAGAACGTTTACCTGAAGGGTNGGGCACAAATTTAGCAGTAAACGAGATAAAAAAAAGTTTATGTATTTAAAATAACAAGAACGTTTACCTGAAGGGTAAAAGAGAAGTTAAAATGAAGTTAAGTCTACAAGCCAAAACATAAGTATAGTGGGAATGCTGTAAGCAGCAAAAAGGGCACAGATTTAGCAGTAAGCGAGGTAAAAAAGAATTTATGTATTTAAAATAGCAAGAATGTTNAAGCAGCAAAAAGGGCACAGATTTAGCAGTAAGCGAGGTAAAAAAGAATTTATGTATTTAAAATAGCAAGAATGTTTACCTGAAGGGCAAAAGAGAAGTTAAAATGAGATTAGATGTACAAGGCTAAAACACAAGTACAGTGGGAAACTNGTTTACCTGAAGGGCAAAAGAGAAGTTAAAATGAGATTAGATGTACAAGGCTAAAACACAAGTACAGTGGGAAACTAAAGAAACGGCAAATTTAAAGTTGAAAAGTCCGCGAGGCGGGAGAGATGCACGCGAGTGTCGCCTTATGGGCCGCGGTGAAGTTAGTTGGAATAAAGAGAAAATTTAAAACAATATAATTAATGGAATAGACAAACCTGGAGGACTTAAGGGGCTGTAGTTTAGTGAAAGGGGAGGATGACGGGAATTATAATAGTTTCGAAAGGTCGCTGTGAAGTGGCAAGCGGCGGGCAGGTTTGAGTTGGGCCCTGCAGGGAGGCTAGTAGAAGGGCGGGCGGGCAGGCGTGGCGTCTCCCAACCGTCACCTAACGGTATTCAAAATGGAGCTGGTCTGGCTGGAANGAAGGGCGGGCGGGCAGGCGTGGCGTCTCCCAACCGTCACCTAACGGTATTCAAAATGGAGCTGGTCTGGCTGGAAGCGTGAGTGCACGCGCTGGCGACGACTTTCCAGCAGCACAAACCCACACTGTCTTACCTGATATTATAATATATATTACAGGGGGAAATTAAAAAAAAAAAGCTAACTATGACGGACAGGCAACTTAAAGAATAACACGGGACACAGACTTGGAAAATATTAAATTAAAGGGTCAGGAGTGAGCACAAACTTATAGCAGAATAAACAAGTTGAAGGGGGCTTTAGGGCAACAGAATAGTTAAGGGGGAGTGGAGGTTATGTGAAAATTATCGTAAGAAAAAAAAAAGGGGTAATTCGTGAGGCGAGGGACAAAACTACAACAATTGCTTGATGGGCGTCGGAGAATTTAAATTAAAAATATAAGACGTAAACACAGAGCAATGGGGAAATAAACAGTTCTAGAAGGGCTTTAAGGCTACGGAATTAATAAGACGGGAGGACGATTGGATTAAAAATGGAAGAATAAGAAGTAATTTAGTAACACAGGGGGAGAAACACAAAAATTGCCGAATGGGCTGTGGAAAACGACTTAAAATAAATAAAAGGAAGAACACAGAGCTATGATAGAATAAACAAACTTAAATAAACTTAAAATACACTGAATTAATAAAGGCGAGGAATGATTATGTGAAGGAGTGCAAAATAAAACGTGTTCTCGTGGAGCGAGTGAGGAAAATTCAAAAATTTACTGTATTGGGCGCGGAGAAGTTAAATTTAAAATATAAAACGTGAACGGAAACCTTATGAGAAATAAACAAATATAAAGGGACAATGGGAGATTATAATTATTGAAAATGTGGGATGATTGCGTGAAAAATGGCGGAGTAGGGATGCTGTGAAGCAGCAAAAAGGGCACAAATTAAAAAGTAAACAAGACAAAAAAGAAATTATATATTTAATATAATAAGAACGTTTACCTGAACGGGAAAAATGAAGTTAAAATGAGTTGGGATAACAAAAAGTTAAATTAACGGTAAATGTAAAGATGGAAAAGTCTGTGATGGGGGATACAAACGTAACAATTGCCGTATGGGCTACAGAAANTAACGGTAAATGTAAAGATGGAAAAGTCTGTGATGGGGGATACAAACGTAACAATTGCCGTATGGGCTACAGAAAAGTTAAGTTATTAAAATAAAAACAGAACAAGGGGCTGTGTTAATATAAACAAATGTAACTAGAGTTAAGCTAAACTAGGTGATTGAAAATGAAGAGTGGTTGGATGAAGAATGGCGTAGAAGCGAGGCTGTAAAGCCGCACGGGCGGCGGGTGTGAATTAACAATAGGACAGCACGGAACTGAATTTAAGTGTTTAAATTAATAGAAATTTTGCCTGAGGTGATTAAATGAAATTAAATGAAATGGGATATGAAAATGGTGTCGGGAATGTACTATGAATTTAAAAAAAAAAAAAGAAAAGACGTTAGAGAAAAACCGTTATGAAAAGAAAAAAGGCGGGAAAGGTGCCAGACGGGCCTACGGGGGATAATTTAGTATGCTGGCGTATAAAACTTATTGGTAATGAGTTAAAACATACGAGGGGAGGTAGGTACTGAGTTTAAATTAAATGAAAAAGTGAAAAACGGGAAATTCGCGGTAATTAAACAATGAATTTCACGAGTGACGTTAAAGTTGATCGAAGTGCCTGAAGGGCCTAACAGGGGGATAAGTTAACTCGTNTTTCACGAGTGACGTTAAAGTTGATCGAAGTGCCTGAAGGGCCTAACAGGGGGATAAGTTAACTCGTGAATACGTTAATGAAAGAGGGGAGGGTTGTTGGAAGTTATTTATTACAAGTTTAGGTGGAAAAATTTGGAAAAGTGACGTTCGAGAGTGCGTCTCCCAAGATTTACATGGCGCGGGGGTGAGGCGGGGAGGGAGAGGAAGTTACGAAATTAATTTATTTAAAGTACTTGGGAGCTAGCCAGAGGGGCCAAAATTTAGGGGGATGTTTGGGAATAGAACCCAGACAGTATGCAAAAATAAAAAATGAAAAAAGTTGAAATTTAAAAAAGACCGCGAAAAATTTTAAAAAGTTAAGAAAATGCTAAAATTGCCGTAGGGGCGGCGAAAAAAAAGTTAATTCCGGTTAGGAAGGATGGATGTGATGAAGTGACGGAATAAGTAAGTGCGCTTGAGATTAAAAACTATGAAAGACGTGAGGAAAATAGCTAACAATGAACAAAATGAGTTTTAGTTGTTTAAAANCGCTTGAGATTAAAAACTATGAAAGACGTGAGGAAAATAGCTAACAATGAACAAAATGAGTTTTAGTTGTTTAAAATATTAAAACGGGCGTGCCAGAAGGGCCAGAATGAAAATACGAGTGCGGAATGAAAGTATAGAGACGATAAGAGTTTAAGTTAACGAAAAATAAGGGTTTGAAAAGTCCGTGAACGGTAAAATAAACTAAACAATTGCCGTATGGGCCTCAGGAAAGTGAAATAAAAACCCGTGAAAAGCAAAATACAGAAGTCTGACCGGGGGAATAAATGTAAAGACAATTAAACTACACAAGATGAATGATAATGGAGGATGATCACGTGAATAATGACGGAATAGGGACGCTGTGAGGCAGCTTGGGCGTGGGAAATGTCACCAGCGACGCGCTGTGCTGACGGAGTTCGTGGCTCTCCCGCAGCAAGCAGCACCGCCCGGGCTCGCGCGCTCGTAGCTCGTCCCGCGGAGTTTCGGGAGGCGCTGGNGGCTCTCCCGCAGCAAGCAGCACCGCCCGGGCTCGCGCGCTCGTAGCTCGTCCCGCGGAGTTTCGGGAGGCGCTGGTGACGTCAGGCGATGGCGGAAGGCGGCTGTCTTCGGCGTCGGGGCGTCCCAGGAGGCGTCGGCGTCTGGAAGGCGGCTGCAGGCGGCGTCCAAGGTGCGCGACGCGGATTATCGCTTCTCCAAGTCGCGTAAAAGGGAATTTAAAGTTTAAAAGTTATAGAAAATTTTACACAAAATTGAAGATTTTGGAAAAAAGTTATTAAAATTTAAAAAATTAATAGATTTACTTGTAGCCCATCGGCCAAGATCAAAGCGATTAAGCTGATAAGAACAGATNAAAATTTAAAAAATTAATAGATTTACTTGTAGCCCATCGGCCAAGATCAAAGCGATTAAGCTGATAAGAACAGATACTACACTTTGATCTTAGCCGATAGGCCGAGAAGCGATAACGTTTGTNCCCTGTTCCAAAAATCAGTTTAATATTCTGGTCCTGCGATGCAGGACGTATCAGATATTAAGCTGATAAGAACAGTTTTAGTTTTGCTAGCCAGCCCCTGAAGGGGACTGACATTTAGGCAATGTTTTGCTGGTTGGCAACGGTGGTAAAGAGGCCCGTTAGCGCCAACCAAGAGCAAAGCCCAGCCACCCTGCTGACTTGCAGGGCGGCAGCAAAGCCGAAACTTCACAAAAAATGTCGGGGGGAGCTCCCTTGCCGGCTAATGCATCCCTGCCGCCTCGGCCTACCAAGACCAATATTCTGGGCTACCTGTTTCTGCTCCCTCTGCTAGGCAGAGCTCGACCACGAACCCCTTGCGGGGNAGTTTAATATTCTGGTCCTGCGATGCAGGACGTATCAGATATTAAGCTGATAAGAACAGATTTAAAACGTTTATTAAACAATATTGAAAACACACACTTTACAAAAGATTGACTAAAAGTAAATAGGGACAAGTGGCGCCTAGCACCACAATTAAACCAAAAATTAGGGTTGCAAACTAGAATTTAACCACCACCACGCTCCTAGAGCGGGATACCCTCTATAGTGCAGAGGGCACGAATAATAATAGTTAAACAGGGACCTAGTCCCNCAAACTAGAATTTAACCACTACCACGCTCCTAGAGCGGGATACCCTCTATGGTGCAGAGGGCACGAATAATAATAATAGTTAAACAGGGACCTAGTCCCTGGCAAACAAAGAAAACCTTAACCTTAAGATTATACATATTCTAAGAGAATTTAATTATATGAAACAAGGGGCCTAGCTCCCTATGGTCCTTAAATAACATCATTTACACTTATACTAGGTTCTAGGTCTAACTTATGGGGAGTAGCCCCTCCTAANAATAGTTAAACAGGGACCTAGTCCCTGGCAAACAAAGAAAACCTTAACCTTAAGATTATACATATTCTAAGAGAATTTAATTATATGAAACAAGGGGCCTAGCTCCCTATGGTCCTTAAATAACATCATTTACACTTATACTAGGTTCTAGGTCTAACTTATGGGGAGTAGCCCCTCCTAACTGAACCTTAAAGGATTAATTAGATTAAGGATGAGACTCCTCACCCACAAAAACCCCACATGAACCTAGCTGCTTCNCTGAACCTTAAAGGATTAATTAGATTAAGGATGAGACTCCTCACCCACAAAAACCCCACATGAACCTAGCTGCTTCCCCCCTCCCGCTGCCATGCAGTGCCAATGTTCTACCCTCCTAACAAAGCTATTAAGGCAATCACCATCGCCCAAAGAGCACTCTCTGACAAGCTCCCCCTCGTGGTCCTACATAACTTCACCCTAAAAGCCCTGATGCGGTATCGCCCCAGCCAGGGTACGGTCCAGTACACCAGGGCCCTCCCCCCTCCCAAGACCACCCCGAAGGGTAACCTCAGGAGGGGGGAGCCTAATAATTAATCCTGCAGAAGTTGGTTGTTTTGCTGGCTGACCACTTAAATGGCTCAATCCCTTGTCAGATCCAGGACCAGTTTTGGGTAGGGGACATTAACCCACTCTCNAAGCTATTAAGGCAATCACCATCGCCCAATCTCGTGAGAGACTGTTCGAGGGGGAGCACCAGGATGTATTGAAGTACCTAAAAGCCCTGATGCGGTATCGCCCCAGCCAGGGTACGGTCCAGTACACCAGGGCCCCCCCCCCTCCCAAGACCACCACGAAGGGTAACCTCAGGAGGGGGGAGCCTAATAATTGATCCTGCAGAAGTTGGTTGTTTTGTTGGCTGACCACTTAAATGGCTCAATCCCTTGTCAGATCCAGGACCAGTTTTGGGTAGGGGACATTAACCCACTCTCACTACTTTAAGAAATATTAAAGGGAGGGTCAACTAAGTTCTATAAATGCCACAATGACTGGCCATGCATGAACACTTGAACTAAGGGTTTAGCTGGTACAATGCAATGGGAGCAGCCACTGTGGGCAAGACTGGTCTGCCCTAGGCAGACCATACTCCACTATCACCTCTTAACTAGTCCTGGATCCAAGCCTGGGGGCCTTACCTAGTCTTAATGATGTTTAAAAAGGAAGTTACAATTTAAAGCAACAAGTTGCTGTAAAATAAACAAAGAAAAGCTAGTAGTCAGCCTACAAAGTACTGTATAGAAAAAGACTATTAAGTTGAGCTGAGGGCAGGCATTGACACTGGAATTACTCTTTCAAATTTAAGTCATGCCTTAAATATTTCATGTTATAAAAAGTTACTGTGAAGTTAATATTGAAAAGAGTGAAGTTAATTTTTTGTACATAGGGTCTAACCCTGGCAAAGACTTAAGTAACCTGAAAAAAAAGAGAAAAAACAAACAAAACACTGGAAAGTGGGTAGGAAAGTAAAATACACACATGGCACACACTCAAAATTCAACAGAAAGATACAGAGTAAGTTTTCATTATANACTATTAAGTTGAGCTGAGGGCAGGCATTGACACTGGAGTTACTCTTTCAAATTTAAATCATGCCTTAAATATTTCATGTTATAAAAAGTTACTGTGAAGTTAATATTGAAAAGAGTGAAGTTAATTTTTTGTACATAGGGTCTAACCCTGGCAAAGACTTAAGTAACCTGAAAAAAAAAGAGAAAAAACAAACAAAACACTGGGAAATGGGTAGGAAAGTAAAATACACACATGGCACACACTCAAAATTCAACAGAAAGATACAGAGTAAGTTTTCATTATACAGGGCGTCTAACGTCCACAAAGCCTTAAGTCACTTCAAGTAGATGTAAGTTGTGAGTTATAGTGGTTGTTTTGCAAGGTGCTTTAGCACATGCAGAACTCACNTCACTTCAAGTAGATGTAAGTTGTGAGTTATAGTGGTTGTTTTGCAAGGTGCTTTAGCACATGCAGAACTCACCTAGGCTAGACACAGACAAAGATGGTGAATTTATACAAGATGTCTAACATCTGCAAATGCCTTAAATACATGAATAGTTGGGACTATACAAGGTGTCTAACACCCACAAAACTTAAAATAACTCATATGTTGGTTGGCACATTCAATCACTTGTGCATGTATCTCACTATTAAAGTTCAAATGTCCTGCTGAAAAGANGGTTGGCACATTCAATCACTTGTGCATGTATCTCACTATTAAAGTTCAAATGTCCTGCTGAAAAGATAAAAATAAGCACACAAGAAAAAACTGTAAACAAGATAAATTTGTGCCATGGTGGTCCTAAAAGTCTTTCTAATAAGTTTTATTATTGAAAAATAAATGTCTGCTGAAAAGAAAAACATGAAACACTAGAGGCTGGCACTGACTTTACTTTATTAGAGGGGAAAGCACAAGCGTCCTTGCCGTCGCACTGGGGGGTCCTAAACCTTGACGCTGAGGGCGTCCACACACACGCAACACAACACTGGGACACTTGCAGAGGTCATGGCAGGGCACCGAGAGGGCGCCCTGCTCCCACGGCGAACCCACGGTGGGGGCGCTGGTGCGCCCCTGGCATCTGTTTCAGGTTTCGCCGGGGAGGGCACGCAGGTCCCTCCCCTTCCACCGGTGGTCCAACGGTGGGGAGCTGAAGCTCCCATGGCCATCTGCTTCTGTTTTCTTTGGAGGAGGCTCACAGGTCCCCCTCCATCCACCGATGGTCCAGCGTTGGGAGGCTGATGCCTCCTGCGGTGCGGCGCCGAGCGGCCGATTGGTGGGGCACGGAGAGCAGGTGGTGCGGGCACCTCTCCTCCAGCACCCTTCGGCCCCGCTCAANCGAGCGGCCGATTGGTGGGGCACGGAGAGCAGGTGGTGCGGGCACCTCTCCTCCAGCACCCTTCGGCCCCGCTCAAGGTTGGAGCGGCCCTGGTCGGCCCCTGCGGCGACGTCCTCGGCCCCTTCCGCGGCCACGAGCAGCTGCTGCGGCCCGGGCAGGGACCACTTCGGGGTTGACGGGAAGATCGTCTGCCTGGTACTGACGGTGGCCGGTGATGTGCTCGATGTAGACATCACGCGACCAGCGGATCACGTCAGACACCATCAGCTTCTTCATGGTTTTGGCATACCTCCACCGGACGTGGAGCTCCTTGAGGACAAAGTCGTTTGTCGGATCCCAGGAACCCAGAGACCCGACAATCAGGGCATCTACGAAGGTGGTGTAGCCCTGGCCATCAAGGATGTCCGCCAACCCTCGATACTTCGCCGTCTTGTAGTCCCGCACGAGAGTAAGGGCCTGGCTCCTATTCTCGAACGGGACAGCTACGTCTATGATGGACACCTTCTTCCTTCTGGCGTCGATCACCACTAGGTCTGGTCGTAGCTGGGACTCGGTCAGGGGAACAGTCCGGTTCACCCTCACCTGGATGTTGTCGTCCCTCGGGATGGCAGCGGCCAGCCTGTGCAACACCGAATTGTGGCGGTGCTGCCAGGCAGCTGAATGGCGGCCGCAGTGGTTGAGGACGTGCGGCAACGTCTCGTTGGTGTAGCCGCACCTCCTGCACCGCTTGTCTCTGGCAGGTCCCCTGAGCGCTCCATTCAGGGGCACAGTGTTGAGTCGCGCCCTGTGGATGAAGCGCCAGTCTGCAAAGCGGGTATACCTGCCATCCCGCATGAAGTGGGAACTGGCTGGACTCTTCATCACGACGTCCATGGCCTTGCCTTGGTCTGGCAGGGCCGCCAGCTTCCTTCCATAGATGCNCTGAGCGCTCCATTCAGGGGCACAGTGTTGAGTCGTGCCCTGTGGATGAAGCGCCAGTCTGCAAAGCGGGTATACTTGCCATCCCGCATGAAGTGGGAGCTGGCTGGACTCTTCATCACGACGTCCATGCGGAACGGAACCAGACCGTCCCCCGCCAGCTTCCTCCCATAGATGCTACGCCGAGCGGTGGCCAGGCGTCGGTAGACCTGAGATCGTGCTTCCGGACCGACCAGGATGCGGTCCGGGTCGCGATCTGGTGTCGGGATCATCATCTGGACCTCGTGCAGTGCCTCAGACCATCTGAAGTTGGTGCCGCAGATCTTACGGAGCCTCCTCGCTGCATTACGGGTGTAGGTCCNTGCAGTGCCTCAGACCATCTGAAGTTGGTGCCGCAGATCTTACGGAGCCTCCTCGCTGCATTACGGGTGTAGGTCCAGATCGAGAGGTGCCGGGGTCCCAGCGCTGCCTTGAGTGGATCGGTCTCACCGCTCAGGTATCGACACATCTCTTCCTTCGTTATCTCGTCCTTGCCCAGGCGCTTCTTAGTTGCCTGGAACAAGCCTGCCCACGCCAAGTCGAGAACTNGTTATCTCGTCCTTGCCCAGGCGCTTCTTAGTTGCCTGGAACAAGCCTGCCCACGCCAAGTCGAGAACTTCAGGGTCCTTACACGTAAGGAGCCTGTAACCATGTGCGACAGTGGCCACGTCGCACTGGTCTGCAAGTGGGAGGAGACCAGCTCCCCNAAGGAGCCTGTAACCATGTGCGACAGTGGCCACGTCGCACTGGTCTGCAAGTGGGAGGAGACCAGCTCCCCCCTCGTGTGTTGGGGCGTGGACAATCAGAGGTGTGGCTCTCTCGGGGAGATTGAGCCAGATTTTGCAGTACCTCTTCATTTTCCTGTCGAANCGTGGACAATCAGAGGTGTGGCTCTCTCGGGGAGATTGAGCCAGATTTTGCAGTACCTCTTCATTTTCCTGTCGAACCGCGCCAGCACCGCCTTTCTGACGCGGCCTCCCCGCAGGATGAACTGCAGCCTCGACAACAGGAACGTCGAGACTGCCTGTTAGAAGACGGTCCCCCGCTCCTCCGACCGTACATCAAAGTCTAGGTCTGCCCCCATGGCTTCCACCTCTTCGTCTGGTGACTGGGCAGTCCTGTAACCAGTAGGGACTCCCAGGTGGCGGTAGGACTCGCCCTCAGCGAGCGTGGTGATTGGGACCCCACCGATCGTCACCTCGGTGGCCGGTTGAGCTCCAGGTATGCGTCCACGTCGATTGGACCTGCAGTCGACGTGGAGCGAGGCGCATTTGGCTGGCTTGAAGGTGAGGCCAGCCCAGGTACCTGCCTCGTTGACCCCATCCAGTAGGGTCTGGAGACTCGCGGGGTCCCGCCCGATGAGGACGATGTCGTCTGCGTAGGCGAGGATGGCGTGATGATGGCCCAGGATGTCATAGCCGAGGTCTTCTTCCCTCCTGGCGGCCGTCCTCAGCACTGCCTCCATGCTGAGGTTGAAGAGGATAGGGCTGAGGGGACAGCCCTGACGGACGCCAGCACGGATCGGTATCTCTTCCGTGTAGCCATCCTCGGTACGGACCCGTGTAGACCCGCCGGTGTACAGGTCCGCGATGAGGGCACGCAGGTGTTCAGGAACCCTCATCTCGGTCAAGGCGTGCTGGATGTACGCGTGCGGGACGGACCCGAACGCGTTGGCGAGATCCAGCCAGGCAACAGCAACTTCGCCTTTCTTCGCCCTGCAGTCGTCCAGGATTGACTGCAAGACAAAGTTGTGTTCCAGGCAGCCTTCGTACTCCATGAAGCCCTTCTGCTGCCTGGAAATGCGCCCCGTCCGGGCGGCCCACTTGCCCAGACGGTCAGCAACCACCGAAAGGAACAGCTTGGATATGGTGGTGCTGAGCGCGATTGGACGCCAGTTGGATGGGTCGTCCCTGTTGCCATCTTTGTGGATGAGGACCGTGTTGGACCTCTTCCACGATTCGGGGGTGCGGTGGTGGGTGTATACTGCGGTGTAAAGGGCCGCCAGTACAAGGCATCCCGGGTCAGCCCTCTTCAACTCTTTATACCGTACGGTATCTTGACCCGGGGCCGTATTTGACGTGCGGGCGAGCCTCTTCGCGACCTCCTCCGCAGAGAAGGACCTGGCCAGCTCGTCCGCCTCCACCTCCGTTGGTTCCTCGTGTGCCAGCGCAGCACCTGCAGGAGTGGGTCCTACTACNGGCGTCAGGACTGGCGGGGTGCATGCAGCTTCTCGTGCCCTGCCCTCTTCTACCTGGCGCGCCGCTCTGGGGTGCACGTTTTTCACGTGGTGTTGGGCACGACGCAACGGGTACCCATGGCCATCCGGAAATGTGGAATCACAGAACCTGCAGTCAAAAATGACTGCAGTCACGACACCAGCGTGGTAGATTTTCAAGTGCTTCCACAGATCGGCCCACGAGGCATACCGCCCGTAAGTGCGCCTCAACCCGCGATCCACGGCACCACAGAGAGGACACACCAGCACTGTCGGCAGCGGCACTGGCACACGCAGGACCCCTGGGCGGGCGGGGTCCCCCTCTTCACGCTCCAGCACCACAGCAGCAACTCCAGCAGCTGCCGGCTCGCGGTTCCCCTCTTCTTCCTCCTCCTCCCCCGAATCGTCTCCACCTTCCCGCGCCTCTGGCAGCGCTGGCTCCATTCGGTGGCCCGGGTGGACAGACTCGAAATGGAGCCGAGCGGCCCGCTGGCTCCGCAGTACCTCATGAGGACGGCAGACCTCACACCGATACCGCAATCCCTCGGAGTCGTGCTCCCGACGCACGTGAGCGGCGAGGTCAGCCACGCGCCGGAAAACCGACTCGAACCTCCCCCGCCGAAAACATACCGGGCAGGGCGACTCCTCGGGGAACGGCAGCGGCACAAAGCTGGGTCTCACAGGCATCCTAGGACACTTAAGCAGACCGCTTCCCACAAAAATACACTAAAAAGCAGGTCTCAATAGAGACACGAACACAACCGCACAGCAGTATACAAATACGTAAATATATAGTAATCTGGATGTAAATAGAGTAGAATATAAATATGGGTGTAACAGATAAAGATATATAAATCTAGATGTAACAAATAAATATATATATATGAAACAAATATAAAGCCTCTACTTAAAACTAATCAGGTACAACAACGGCCACTTAAAACTAAATNTATGAAACAAATATAAAGCCTCTACTTAAAACTAATCAGGTACAACAACGGCCACTTAAAACTAAATATAAAGTAGTAAACTACTTGGTCAAAATCAGGGGGGTGCTACTTGGTCAGGGACCAGAGGTAGCGGTCACANTAAATATAAAGTAGTAAACTACTTGGTCAAAATCAGGGGGGTGCTACTTGGTCAGGGACCAGAGGTAGCGGTCACAATTGGTAAATGTGGGGGCGAGCCGAGTGATTAACTGCTGTGGTCAGTCACTCGTCTCCCAAACAGCTGCAAACAAGNATTGGTAAATGTGGGGGCGAGCCGAGTGATTAACTGCTGTGGTCAGTCACTCGTCTCCCAAACAGCTGCAAACAAGCTAACAGAGACCACTCCTAGAGTGGGTCGTAGCACGTACACCTGCGTGGGCGGCTCAGTCACCACTGGTCGAAATCAGGAGGGGCTGGAAAGTCACAAAGAGTGGTCCTGGTGCCTAACACACAGAGACTGGCACACTGAAGACAGAGAGAAAGGGTCTCTAGATCAACTGCGTGCACTGCCAACTACACCAAGTGTGCCAAAGGTNAGAGAGAAAGGGTCTCTAGATCAACTGCGTGCACTGCCAACTACACCAAGTGTGCCAAAGGTCACACACTCAGCAAGCTGGGAGAGACAAGAAAAAGAAACAGACACAAAGACAATAGGTTTGCACTCANCACACACTCAGCAAGCTGGGAGAGACAAGAAAAAGAAACAGACACAAAGACAATAGGTTTGCACTCAAGTTATTAGGATTATCTATAGGTATAGCACAAACCTAGAACAGAACAAATACAGACAGAGAAGGGGTTAACAAGAACACACAGTCAGTACAAGAACTAAAAAGGTACACAAACACTGTCACACAATTGAAGGCTGTGCAACTATAGTAAAAGAATTAAACTAGGATGTATGTAAGACCTANCACTGTCACACAATTGAAGGCTGTGCAACTATAGTAAAAGAATTAAACTAGGATGTATGTAAGACCTAAGGCTGAGGGCCAAGGGTTCAGACACAAGGTGGCTGAGCCGGTCTTTTGTCTACGATCTACCGACTAGGCCAAGGAGCAGAAATTAAGCGGCTGAAGGCCAGAAAACAGATGCCAGATGGCTGAGGGCCAAGGAGCAGACACTGGGTGACTGAAGGCCAAGAAGAAAAATGTATACTAGTTGGCTGAAGGCCAAAAAGTAAACACTGGGTGGCTGAAGGCCAGGTNGGCCAGAAAACAGATGCTAGATGGCTGAGGGCCAAGAAGCAGACACTGGGTGGCTGAAGGCCAAGAAGAAAAATGTATACTAGTTGGCTGAAGGCCAAAAAGTAAACACTGGGTGGCTGAAGGCCAGGTAACAAAAGTTGGATGGCTGAAGGCCAAAAGCAAACACTAGGTGGCTGAGGGCCAAGAAGTGGACACTGGGTGGCTGAAAGCCAGAAAAGAAAAATATATACTAGATGACTGAGGGCCAAAAAGTAAACACTGGGTAGCTGAGGGCCAAGAAGGGGAAAAAGAATGTATACTAGATGGCTGAAGGCCAAAAAGTAAACACTGGGTGGCTGAGGGCCAAGAAGAGAAAAGATATACTAGATGGCTGAAGGCCAAAAAGTAAACAATGGGGGGCTGAAGGCCAATAAGCAGGCACTTGGTGGCTGAGGGCCAAAAGAGAGAGATACACTAAGTGACTGAGGGTCAAAGATTTGACAAAGGGTGGCAGAGGGCCAAAAATAGGGACACAGGCAAAGCAATAAAGTACACTGGTAAATCTACAGCTACTCCACACTCAGCAAGTANAGGGCCAAAAATAGGGACACAGGCAAAGCAATAAAGTACACTGGTAAATCTACAGCTACTCCACACTCAGCAAGTATGGGACAGGTGAGAACCTAAAAAGTTACAAAAACAAGATCAAATGTGCTAAAGGAACACAAAGCACCTGACCTGAAACAAAATAANTGAGAACCTAAAAAGTTACAAAAACAAGATCAAATGTGCTAAAGGAACACAAAGCACCTGACCTGAAACAAAATAAATATGGACAGAAGGGGAGTTAACAGTAACACACAATCAATACAAGAAAAATAAAATCAAACAAACACTGTCACACAAGTGAGAGTTGTACAGCTAAAAGAGAGGAGTGGGGTTAATGTGCAGGGCCTAAGGCTGAGGGCCAAAGGTACAGGCACAGACACAAGGTGGCTGAGGGCCAGAAAACAAACACTAGATGGCTGAAGGCCAAGAAGCAGACACTGAGTGGCTGAGGGCCAGAAGGAAGTAATATACTAAATGGCTGAGGGCCAAGGAGTAAGCACTGGGTGGCTGAGGGCCAAGGAGAAGTGATATACTAGATGGCTGAGGGCCACTAAGTAAACACTGGGTGGCTGAGGGCCAGAAAAAAAAACAGTATACTAGATGGCTGAGGGCCAAGAAGTAAACACTGGGTGGCTGAGGGCCAAGGAGAAGTGATATACTAGATGGCTGAGGGCCAACAAGTAAACACTGGGTGGCTGAGGGCCAGAAAAAAATAGTATACTAGGTGGCTGAGGGCCAACAAGTAAGCACTAGGTGGCTGAGGGCCAAGAAGCAAGCACTTGGTGGCTGAGGGCCAATAGAGAAGCAAACACTGGGTGGCTGAGGGCCAAGAGGGTAACACTAAGTGACTGAAGGCCAAATGGCAAGCAAGAAGTGGCTGAGGGCCAGAAAAAGAGTCANGGTGGCTGAGGGCCAATAAACAAGCACTTGGTGGCTGAGGGCCAATAGAGAAGCAAACACAGGGTGGCTGAGGGCCAAGAGGGTAACACTAAGTGACTGAAGGCCAAATGGCAAGCAGGAAGTGGCTGAGGGCCAGAAAAAGAGTCACAAACTGTGAAAATAGGTTACAAACTCAGCAACTGTGAAACAGGCTTAAACAGGGAGAAATAGAAACAAGATCAAGGGCTTAATGTAAAAAGTAACACAAACACTTGACCTAGAGCAAAACAAAAACAGATAGATGGATTAACACAAAAATACACTCAATAGAGAGAAAACAAAATCAATAAACACTATCACACAGGTGAGAGCAATGCAGTCTGATGAGAAAGCTGTTAATATNTCACAGGTGAGAGCAATGTAATTAATAAAAAATCTGTACGTATATTGCAGACCTAAGACTGAGTGTCAAAGGTTTAAATACTAGTGGACTGAAGGTCAATTACAAACACTGAGGGGCTGAAGGCCAAAAGCAGCAGCAAACACTTGCCTGACTGAGGGCCAAGAACAAGTTCTAGGAGGCTGAGGGCCAAAGGTGTATCACTAGATGACTGAGGGCCAAGAAGTGAACACTAGGAGGCTGAGGGCCAAGAGAAAAACACTGGTGGGCTGAAGGCCAGATGAAAAACTCTAAGTGGTTGAGGACCAAATAGCAAACACTGAGTGGCTGAGGGCCAAGAGAGTAGTACTAAATGACTGAAGGCCAAATAGCAAGCAAAGAGTGGCTGAGGGCCAGACAAGAGATCACGAAACTGTGAAAATAAGGCTACAAACTCAACAACTGTGAAACAGGCTTAAACAGAGAGAAATAGAAACAAGATCAAGGGCTTAATGTAAAAAGTAACACAAACACTTGGCCTAGAACAAAACAGAAACAGATAGATGGGTTAACACAAAAACACACTCAATAGAGAGAAAACAAAATCAATAAACACTATCACACAGGTGAGAGCAATGCAGTCTGATGAGAAAGCT
>NQII01010597.1:0-24176 GCA_002778355.1 Clitarchus hookeri
TCCGTCTTCTTTCCCTAAATCTTTCCTGGTCTTTTCTTCTTTTTTTAAGGTGATACGATCCTCGTGGCAGAGAAAGTGAGAGTTTCCAAGGGATGTGCAGCATCGCGCCAAGCACACGCATGCCAAGGCCTCGTCGGTATCCCAGTCTGGCCCTTCTTACCGACATCACACACACACACACACACACACAAGCTACACTTACACTCGACCACAAGGGTCACGCCATTTCTTAGGAGCAAGCTCCTGCCATTATCCATTATCGCATTCCGTGGCCGTCAACTGGGGTTGTCATCTGGTTTTCCTGGAACATAANCTGCCATTATCCATTATCGCATTCCGTGGCCGTCAACTGGGGTTGTCATCTGGTTTTCCTGGAACATAAAGAGTATTATCCAGGAAAGGGTGTATTTTCAGGGTTTGTCGAATGTGGTTTTGTTGGAATTCTGTCCAAAGTGGAGGACTAATACCTGACCACAGTATACCCAGTAAAGGGTTTACTGTAATCTAAGGTACGCCTCCCGTATGTACGGACATCATCCTTGAAGATCATGAACTGGTCAAATCTCTAACGCATGTTACGAACTTTGTAAGAGAGAGAACGTCATATGACTCGTAGCCTAACGCGATATTGTTTTGTGTATATGTTGACGTTATGCAAGGTGTATTGTAATAACGTGTCAAAATTCAAATCATCTGTGGACTAATATTAACAAAAAATTTTTAGTAACAATTTTTTTGGAAATGGCATCTAGTATTTCTTAAATTTAAGCTGAAGATAGGCAAAATAACGCAGGGATTCCACCTCTATACGCTCCTGTAAGCACAGTAAGTTGCATATCACGAAGAAGAACGGAACTGATGCCCCATGCGGAGAGCGCCGGCACATATGACACCATAAACTCGAGGTACGTGGGCGCCTCTAGTGGTCGCTTGTTAATACACGTGTGTAAACCACATGAACAATGGGAGATTAGCAACTGAGTAGAAAAGACCACCAGAAGTGTTTGCATTTTATTTCCCGCATGGCGCAACGATTCCGTTCGCCTTCGTGGTATGCAACTTGATGCGCAAGCATGTACGTAAAGCTGCTGACTCCCTGCGTTGTTTTGCATAACTTCAATTTTAAAATACTAGATAACATTTCCAGAAATTTTATTACTTGGATTTTTTGTTCATGTTAGTCCATGGATGGTGTAGTTGGAATTTCGGCATGTTATAAAAACACCTTGTATGTTAGCCTAAGCAGGGATGTAATTTAACTAGATCGAAACAAAAATAACTATAAGCTTTTGAAGGTGGAGGTCCAAGAAACTGTTGATGAGCCACTGAACATATTACTAACGTGTGTGTATCGGTGCCGTAGGCTGTATATTGCGACGGGGAGCGACAGGTGGCATGCAATGCTGCTTCTTGAGGGCTCTTCTTCTCATTGTGGGTCCACAGACAGATTCCGTTTGAGGGGTTACTAAGCGTTACGAAGCTTCTGGTTGGCGCACTGTGCCATCGGTAGGGCAAACCCACTGGCGCTTCGGTGCTATGTTTTTAAAAACTATAATTGTTGCAAAGTGTTTCGGATTATTTCTTTGGCCTTGACACTGACGCGTTGCTGAAGTTTGTTTGGCCTTGCCCATGTTGACTTATTCATAACACTATGTATTTTCAAAAGTAAAAGGTTTTGTAATGAATTTATTTGAATATATCAGAAACTACGTGAGATTAAACAGCATATCAGTGGATGATATTTAGATGATTAAATATCTTAAACAACGTCCAATTTGGTTCGTGAAATGATTCCCCTTCATAAATTAAGTTGAGGTTGCCATATTATGATAGTAAAAACATCGTTCTAACCGTAGCTTATTTACAGTTTTGTTGCTTAAAGTCAAAATGTACGCATTAACAAAAAGTACCACCTTAGTGAAACACTCAGACCACATGTGCTCCATAAATAAGTGCATTGATTTTCAAAGGATCCAATGGCACGCCTGCGTGGGTAGGCAGCACCTCAGTCACCAGCGCATGTTTGTGTATAGTCCATTCACCGTTTCTTAACACTTTTTGAAACAAACTTTTGAAAAATCACCCCAAGATAGTAAAAAATTCCCCTGTTTTTTAATCGGCTCTCAAGACCTCACTGTTAAGAGCCGCCCAAATCTCTTCACTCACTCAATCACCTGTTTTTTAAATAACTCGTACACCACAACTATATAACACTCTGATTAACTTTAAAGTATTATATATTTGATTTTATTAAACTCTAACTGATATATCTGCTCTAAATTGTAGACCCCTAACATTTATTTAGTATTCGAAATGAATTAAAAACAGCGAAGACAACGATGTGTTGGCACCGGCTAGTAAGAAATTGTTCACAGTCAAGTTGTTCTTATCTAGTTTTTGGTATCCTATTTGTAAATTAAACGTTTTCTATTGAAATATTTCCATTTGTAGGTAGTTCCTATGGAAAAATATTTTATTGTTACTGTTAAAAATACCAGCGCAAAATACGCTGCGTAGGCCCCTAGTGACCTGGTGTAATTTTTTTATCCGATGAAGAAACTTGAATAGGCAAGCGAAGATTAATACTGAAACGATAATTTTGTGTTTGAATACTAATAATATGTGTATGTGGTGGCAGAACGGTTACAATTTTTAAGTTGGCAGAAGTGACGACATGGCATGGCATGTTGCTCTTTGCTGAACAAAGTAATTAAATTTTCTTCCTGCGGAAAATATTAAAAATTAGCAAATCAAGTTTGTGCACGTTTTTTTTTTTCATTTTTAACCTCCCTAAGTACGTTACGAGGTAGCGATAAATGTGTGTTTCCAGGGCAGGAATAAATACGCCGTAATGAATGTCGTGTCTGTTGCGAGTTTCGTTCATGACATCGTGATGGTCATTGTTGCACCTGCGTCCTGATCGTTGTGCCGGGCCAGTGTGTGTGTTGTATCAAATATTGGACATGAGAGATTTGTACGTATTAACTGTAATTTGTTTTTATGGCTACATTAATTATTTTTAAGTCACGTATGTTTATTTAAAACATTTTAACTTTACCCTTGGGGTTTGCAAAAAAAATTGTGTAACGTCTTACGTTTCTGTCAATTGTATGTTTATCGTAGTTCCAAAAAAAATAAATACCAATGCCCAGACAGAAAATTTTAAATAAATAATTAAATAAACCTAGCAAAAAGTAAGTATGCAAAGAAATATGAGAGGAATAAAAGTTACGGTAAGCCTATTTCTATGCATGTTCGCAACTATCTTTAATTTTGTCGCTGCTATGTACCACAAATAAGCGCGACAAGCTCCATGCTTGAGTATTCTGTATTTTCGTTGGACTGGATGCTCCTTCGTTTTAATATTTATTCCAACCCAGGCCGTCATTTTAACGAAATAACCGAACACACATCAATAATAACTTGGTAAATTCTAATGGTCTTCCTCCCACAGTTCTAACACGGTTAAACACAGTCGCGGAAAAATATTAGTGTGTATTATGTGTAATGTACCATATCGTGAATAACACAAATATGTTAACAATATGTAAAATAATCACCGAAAGAACTATCACCATTATACTGTTTTTTTAAAAAAAGTAACAAATCTGACCTAGATATGATTACAGGTCTAAATGTTTAACGTTTATACGTAATGCCTTTCTAAATATGCGCACATGGTTTGAACAGCTGAAAACAGTAATCAAAGTATTACGTAACAGTGTATTTGTTTGCATGTAGTAGAAGTAAACACAATCAGTACACAAAAGTATAAATTCAGCAGTGCTTCAGAAAAGTTGGAAGTAACCGCGAATGGAATGTATACAATGTTCACGGATAACTGAGAATTTTTGAATGCCCTCCTTACTTTTCTTCCCATTTTGTACCCTTTCGCCATATGCAAAATTGAAACTGACGTGGGCCGTCTCACTTTATTCATGCGTCGTCCAGGTGAAGACGTGGAATGTAAAGGAAAGTAAACATGTTGGTAAGTGAATTTTACCTCGTGTGTGTACAAATACAGAAATAATGACATAAGTAGCCATACATTTAAACATTAAATTCACAATATGACATCAAGTTTAANGTGTACAAATACAGAAATAATGACATAAGTAGCCATACATTTAAACATTAAATTCACAATATGACATCAAGTTTAAAAACGATTTTCATTCAAAACTTAAATTGGAGCCGGCGTGCCAGTTAGTACTGTAGCATATACACTGAAGAGCCAAAAAAACTGGTACACCAGCCTAACATCGCGTAAGGCCCCCCATCACCCCTTCCCAGGAGCACGAAGAAGTGCCACAAAACGACGTGGCATGGACTTGACTAATGTCTGAAGGTATGCAAGGGGCAATTCACACCATGAATCCGGCAGGGCAGTCCACAAATTCAATCTGCGCCATTTTGAGAAAGGGTTGCACGTCTGTCACGTTTAATGATTCTCGTCAGTCGTCGTTTGTCCCGTTCTTTCACGATCTTTTTCCGGCCGCAGCGGTGTCGAAGACGTGATGTTTTACCGGGTCCCCGATATTCACGGTACACTCGCGAAATGGTCGTACGCGAACATCCAAATGTTATCGCTACCTTGGAGATGCTATGTCCCATCTCTCGCGCGCCGACTATAACACCACGTTCAAACTCACTTAAATCTTGATAACCTGCCATTGTAGCAGCAGTAACCGATCTAGCTGCCGGCCGCATCGCGTTACTCTTATTGGTTCCATAACTCTGTTATTTGCATACGCACGCCTATACCAGTTTTTTGGCTCTTCAGTGTATATCAATATGGTCGGATAGTGAATATTTTAATAGGTTGATTATAAAATTGCTCACTTTATCATGAACAGCCTTTAGAAGGGGATTAAGATGACTGCGCGTTACACATTATAAACATCACGTTACACTTTCACGTGAACGTGGAGCGTGTACTTTTTTGGTCGTGTATTATTAGCTTCACGTAAGCACGTAAAATTCGCGTCTGAATAAAAAAATGTCGGGAAGAAGCGTTGTTGTTTTTCGGATTTAAAACTACGAAAACGCATGATGCACTGGCGTATTTGAGTTTTAACTTTGCTCTGGCAAGTACAGGNTTTTCGGATTTAAAACTACGAAAACGCATGATGCACTGGCGTATTTGAGTTTTAACTTTGCTCTGGCAAGTACAGGTTGCGAATGTATGTCATTCGTGAATTATACAAACTTTCAAAACAACTATGAGATGGTCATTTCCTCGAGAACGAAATGCACCTGGGATTTGCACACAGGTGTTTCTTGTATGTGTGAATAAACCGTATGTAATAAACATTATTTATCTATTCGATAAAATTAAATTGTTCTTCATGAAGAAATAAAAATTGCAAACTCAATGGCAAAAAAATTTTTATTTCATCCAACTACTTTTTTACTTTTGAGAAACGTAATTTGTGAAATGTGGCTGTGTGAAGCGTCTAAATGTTTACGAATTAGAAAACAAAACAATTCAAGCCTCTAATCCATAAATTTTTCGTCCTCATTTTCGGGAGAAAATTATACATACGGTATATGAAAAACTTAAAAGAAGTCCTCGTGAAAATAATAAAACCGTGAGAATCAACTATAACCAGATAAAAACCATCGAACAACAGTTCATAGCCACCACATTATAGATATAATCTAATTTGGAAATGCTCAGTCAAGTTAAAAAAAAACTTCCTTTCACAAAGGTACGGCGGCCAATAGCGTTGTGGGAGCAGTGGCTCGTAACGCGGGGAGATCTATGCACTCTGATTAACGTATCACGAAAAAGCGTGGCAATTACAAGATTTATTTAATGTAACATAAGTCAAACGTTGATTATAGGTCTCGCTGAAACATTGAAGTCGAGGTATAGCCGGATTACGTAAACGTGTTACCTGTGACGTCCTGAAGTCGTCGTAATCCCGGCCTTAATTAAGGAACGTGGAAACTGGTCGGAGCAGTAACAAGCAAAGGAGAACACAGCCTGTTTTTGTACAAGATGCAGTCACCTGGCTGAAGAGTGTACATCTAAAGAACAAGAGGAGAAGTAAGGGGTTGTAAATGCGCTCTTGCCGCGTCCTGCATAGATATCAAGTCGGCGGAGAACCGGTAGACCATTAACAAAATTAACAATTCCTCAGGTGCCGGTTCCACGCGGATTAGGAAGGCAGGAGTGTAAGACGAGCCGCGAGTTCGGCGAGCAGGTCCAGGCTTACCCCCTCTCCCTCCCACTCCTAGCGAACAAATATCATTATTCCCCATCTCACGAAGCCACCATCGAAATTTTGTTAAGTGCTCTTGCTTCTACAGTCAATACCCTACCACTCGGCTTCGTGGATGGGAAAACAAATCCAGCGGTGGTTTGAGAGATCTCGTAGTCCGACTTTGGAATTTAAATTATATTTTTTTTAATTTCCATTGGAGAGATTATTAAGCCTCCTATGTACCTGAATCGGTTTTGCACGTTCAATGCCTAGAAGTGTGGGAGCGATACGGGCGATACTAACACGCGCGCCTAGCGTCCCATTGCCCCTACGTGAAACACGCTCAACTGGCTTGTAGCGTTTGAATCGCAGCGCTCAATTAGCCAATTAGATATGCTCGTATGCATATTGTGTATTCTTCCGCCATATGTAAAATTAAAATTGCCATTGGCCTGACCACATTGTTCGTGTGTCGGTCAAGTGTAACTGTAGAGTTATTAATTAGATATGTCGCAAATTTGATTATTCTTCCACTGATATGCATTAAAAACAGAAAACAAAATAAATTATTTCAGTGTTCACAAATGTTTATCTAGCACTTTTAACTAAATGCCAAAACATAGAACGACTTTCCCTCCGTTGCTACCAACTTTACTGAGCGTGTGGCAGTCGGCGTGCCCATGAAAATACATACAGGTAGTAGAAATTACATTTTTAAAAGGTTGATTTCAAAAGTGTTTGATTAACCGTGAACAACCTTTACCAAAATATGTTCTCACAAAGACACGCGGTCAAAAACCAAAGTAAAACTGTAGGTGTAGGACACTGAAGTATAACTTGCGTGGAACTCTTTTCGCGACAGCACGTGTCCCTAGAAGTAGGAGAGTGCTCACAAACACTTGGCCACCCAGACCGCCTGTATTAGGTCTCGTGGATTATTGTGCAATTAAAAGCGCATGTATACGGGAGAAGGTCAAAAACACGGGAGGTGTTGCTGGACCGTGTTCTGGATGCTGCCTGCAGTCATTATCCACGCCAAGCTGCCAACTGCAGCGAACTACGTGTTCCCTACACAGACGACCTACAGGTGTGGCCTTTTTTATGTATTGTGGTCTCTGCATGTGTCCAAATACACACACAGAACCAACATTGTTCTTTGTCGATATAACAATGGTTACACAGTGTTGATACAAGTTAACAGTGAAAATTTGTTAAATAAACGTTCTATTTATAACGTTGTCCCGACATGTAAAAATTAAACATGTTTGAAAAAAGATCATGAATCTGTAAAACCTAGACATTTATGAAATAATAGACAAGAGCATTGTTTTCGTTCAGAGCAATAGTTGTTCCCTTACTTCTAAAGTAAAATATTTGTTGCACAATGTTTCCCCAACATAAAAAATACAAACCAGTTACCAGTATTATGATACCCAACATTTTACCAACAACTAACAAACAATTTGAAATTCTAAATACCGTGCATGTGCGATATGTTTTAGCATCTTCTAATTTCATAATATGCATAGCGTATTGCTGACATATCTCAGTAGAATGTCGTGGTACAGAACTTTTTCTGGAACACCGCATTGCGTCTACGTCGTATTAACGTATGCAATCTGCCAAGTACCTATATAGTCAATCGTTCCTAACACGTGTCAACTGTTCTGCCAACTTACGCTTTCACTTGGAAATACTGTTCAAATCTTTTTCATTTCAGGCCGTTTTTATATATGTTTTGAATGAAATTATCTTAAAACTCATTATTCAAGGACGCCTACCTCTGTTAATAATAACTGTAGGTCGTAAGTTGTATTACGTTTTCTAAGACATTCTGCTCAAGGAATAGTCTCAAAATGACTCAAAACTCATCCCTTATTTGATACCTGTCAGCAGCATGGTACGAGAAAGGAGGAGGAAGAAAGAGAGAGAAAGAGAGAGAATTGTATCGTAGGAGCAGGGATTTTCGTACCGTTACTGCTATTTCCCATTAAAACATAGTTATGAGCATCAGAACAATGCAAAGAAAGGGTGCTTTGAACATATTTTCTCCCATCCGGCTCCTTACAACATACTTTACGCATACGGTAACTATACTCTAGTCCAGGCTGTAATCGCATTTGGTATCGGGAAATACACGAAAATTAGGGATGGCAAAACTCACGGCTATTGGAGGTCTGAGATCTACCTATGAAAAATAACATCACTGTCCATAATGGCACGCATGCTACAATACAAACAAGCGCGCAGTCACCCAGTTAAGTTAGCAGCGAAGTTCTAAAAAGTACACTGAAGAGCTAAAAAAATTGGTACACCTGCCTAATATCGTGTAGGGCACCCCGACCACTCAGAAGTGCCGCAAGACGACGTGGCATGGACTTGACTAATGTCTGAAGGTATGCAGGAGGCAATTCACAAAATGAATCCTGCAAAGCGGTCCACAAATCCAATCTGTGCCAATTTGAGAAAGGGTTGCACGTCTGTCACGTTTAATGAATCTCGTCAGTCGTCGTTTGTCCCGTTCTTTCACGATCTTTTTCCGGCCGCAGTGATGTCCAAGATGGGATGTTTTACCGGATTCCCAATATTCACGGTACTCTCGTGAAATGGTCGTACGCGAACATCCAAATATTATCGCTACCTCAGAGATGCTATGTCCCATCTCTCGTGCGCCGACTATAACACCACGTTCAAACTCACTTAAATCTTGATAACCTGCCATTGTGGCAGCAGTAACCGATCTAGCTGCCGACCGCATCGCGTTACTCTGATTGGTTCCATGCCTCTGTTATTTACATACGCACGCCTATACCAGTTTTTTGGCTCTTTATTATAGTTCAAAACGTGACTTTGTATTGCGAGTGTAGTGTTTACATTTATGTCTCTGAATTCAGTGTTTCTTGTTTTAAACACCTACGAGCACAAATGTGCATATTACTTTGGCTGGACTCACAATAGTCCGTCGCATCCGTCAGTCGTCCGTCCGTACGGCGGTCACGTCATCTTCTACCAATCGCAGGGCCACTTTTTTTTCTATGCGTCCATCCATCGATTACTAACCAAACTTTAAATTTCGACGGACGGATGAGTCCCCGCTTTCTCATGGCATTTCTTGGACATGAACACGCATTGTATTTCCAACCAAAATACATATCCACTAAAGAAAGATCGTGACTGAAATGTTGCCGTATAGAAGGATTGACGGACGACGGGTTCTTGTGAATCGCTTTCAACGTACGGATGGAAACGACAGACAGATGATTCACGAATACGACGGACTATTGTTGTGAGNCTTGTGAATCGCTTTCAACGTACGGATGGAAACGACAGACAGATGATTCACGAATACGACGGACTATTGTTGTGAGTCCAACCTCACTTTCCTTAAATTTCGACCGTTTCACTTCGATGGTGGATGAATAAAGCGAGACGGCCGACGGCAATGTTAACATTACATATAGTGAAAGGATGAAAAATAATAAATAAAAGTAGATCCTGAGCAAGGCTTTCAAAAATGCTCGATTTACCGTGAATAACCAATGCTAAAGAACACCACAGTGACGTGCAACGTAGGCTATGGACAGAGGAGAAGTCGACTTTCCGAAGAATAAAAAATTTCCGTGTGTGGAAACAGGCGAAACTTACCAACGTATACTTGCGCCTTCCAAATAAAGTTTCTACCCTTGTGCTGGGCAGAGAACCCGCGGGGAAGAGAAGGGAATAAAAGGGAAAGTTGTGCGCACAGCCCCTTCAGGAAGTCCGCAGGGTTGAACTGAAGGAAGGAAGTTTGCAAGCGGGAAGAGGAAACCATGCCAGTAACAGTGTTCTGGTTGGCCAGCGCCTCTCTACCGACGGGGTGCTATGTAATCCGTGCAAAATAATTATATGGCAACAGTAGTTTCAAGTAAAGGTAAGTTTAAACTGAAAGGGTATATATTGCCTTACAATTGTTTGGCTTAGGGGAACCTGGTATGTTGTAAAACGATGAAGAGAATATTTTATTTCACAGAACGTAGGCAAGGATAAATCGTTGGAATGTTTTGTTGTTTTCTTTTGCTCAGAATTACGTGGTTTTAAAAGCTGAGACAGAAAAAAACCAGTTATACTTCGTTTCTTGAACAAACGTTCCACAGGCACATGTGCATTAATAATAACTGCCACGCCAATCCACAGACTAGAATGTCTGAGGATGTGTTTTTTTTCTGCTTANCTTGTGAATCGCTTTCAACGTACGGATGGAAACGACAGACAGATGATTCACGAATACGACGGACTATTGTTGTGAATCCAACCTCACTTTCCTTAAGTTTCGACCGTTTCACTTCGATGGTGGATGAATAAAGCGAGACGGCCGACGGCAATGTTAACATTACATATAGTGAAAGGATAAAAAATAATAAATAAAAGTAGATCCTGAGCAAGGCTTTCAAAAATGCTCGGTTTACCGTGAATAACCAATGCTAAATAACACCACAGTGACGTGCAACGTTTGCTATGGACAGAGGAGAAGTCGACTTTCCGAAGAATAAAAAATTTCCGTGTGTGGAAACAGGCGAAACTTACCAACGTATACTTGCGCCTTCCAAATAAAGTTTCTACCCTTGTGCTGGGCAGAGAACCCGCGGGGAAGAGAAGGGAATAAAAGGGAAAGTTGTGCGCACAGCCCCTTCAGGAAGTCCGCAGGGTTGAACTGAAGGAAGGAAGTTTGCAAGCGGGAAGAGGAAACCATGCCAGTAACAGTGTTCTGGTTGGCCAGCGCCTCTCTACCGACGGGGTGCTATGTAATCCGTGCAAAATAATTATATGGCAACAGTAGTTTCAAGTAAAGGTAAGTTTAAACTGAAAGGGCATATATTACCTTACAATTGTTTGGCTTAGGGGAACCTGGTATGTTGTAAAACGATGAAGAGAATATTTTATTTCACAGAACGTAGGCGAGGATAAATCGTTGGAATGTTTTGTTGTTCTCTTTTGCTCAGAATTACGTGGTTTTAAAAGCTGAGACAGAAAAAAACCAGTTACACTTCGTTTCTTGAACAAACGTTCCACAAGCACATGTGCATTAATAATAACTGCCACGCCAATCCACAGACTAGAATGTCTGAGGATGTGTTTTTTTTCTGCTTANGCACATGTGCATTAATAATAACTGCCACGCCAATCCACAGACTAGAATGTCTGAGGATGTGTTTTTTTTCTGCTTACTGTTAAAAGGGTACTTTTAAAACCAACCTTTGAAAAAAAATATTTCTTTGCCTAACTGCGGCTGCTGTGTTGTATTTTTTAATGGCTTTGCATGTTAATATTTTTACACCGAATGTAGTGGTACTGTATTTAGTCGTTGCTGACTTACGATATTTTGATTTTGCTTTTTAATACATTCTTATCTTCCGATATAGTGGACTACGACAGTTATCAAAATGTGCATTTAGCGCAGAAAATAAATTCTACTAGCGTACGAAGATAGGTTCAAATCGGTTTTATGATTCCAGACACGCGGCATGTAAACAGACGTATAAAAAGCCATGATCTTGAAAAATAATACCTTATCCATTAAAAGTTCCTTGGTTTAAGTTGGCTGGAATTTTGCTATATGTACGCCAAAATTATTGAAATTCGGTTCGGTAGTTCCTCAGAATAATATAAAGCTTCATTTCTCGGTTGAAGCTATCTTTCAAAATGAAGGACTACAGAATCTGCCAATAATTATTTTTTAAGCTGGCGGTAAATACTGCCAGCCTACCAAGTTTGGGTGAAATACATCTAACGGTTCGGTAAATACGGTAAGCAAACACTATAGAAACTATAATTTTGCCATCGTGAAAATAAATCTTTAAAGCTTCAAAATCATAACAGTTAGTGATACACCAGAGTGGGACTTGTATGAAATTTCCCGGCGGGAATCGGCAGAGTTGACCCCTTTTCCCACGCACGACCATGAACATTACAAATATCCTCTTCATCAAAAGAAAGATGCAGTCAGTCCTTGGTATATACCAACGACAAGCGAAGAAAGCCACAAGCATTACAATAGAACGTAGCGCAAAAAAAAATTCTAATAAAGAAAATTACCAAAGGACTGTGCAACAAGAACAAAAGAAATGGAATCGAAATACAAAAAAAAAAGTAAATAAAGCTGGGTGATCGTACATGGCACAAAAGAAAGAATTAAATATATTTTACAAGACGTACTTGTATTATCCATAAAATATATAAGCCCAGAGGTAAACTAATTTAGTAGTAAATAAATTAATAAAAACACGGTATTGTGGTTGTGTTTTACTCATTTCTCTAAATTTATTAAATGCTTGAGTTCTTCGATAGTAGAAACAAAAAAACAATTCCATAATAATATAAGAGAAACGTCTATTGGACAACAAAATTATTACATAATTGTAATGATTGATGACACAAAATTCTTAAAATGGTTGGCAAACTGGATCGAAAACAAATAATATTCAGGGACAAAAATTGTTTACGTTAATCACGAAAACTTCAAGATGTTTTTAATAAAATTATTAAATTCTCCTGGGATGCATACCTAAGATATAAATGTTAGTATTAAAACAAAAAATGTGATCTAATCAAGTTGCATTATAAAGTTATGTAAAGTTTCATATAAAAGTTTCTTTTTTACAANAAAAAATGTGATCTAATCAAGTTGCATTATAAAGTTATGTAAAGTTTCATATAAAAGTTTCTTTTTTACAAAAAAATAGATATTGATATTAAGTAAAGAAGCATCAAAACGGCCGTTGTGACTTAGCTGATTGTAGGCATCGTATANATGATTGATGACACAAAATTCTTAAAATGGTTGGCAAACTGGATCGAAAACAAATAATATTCAGGGACAAAAATTATTTACGTAAATCACGAAAACTTCAAGATGTTTTTAATAAAATTATTAAATTCTCCTGGGATGCATACCTAAGATATAAATGTTAGTATGAAAACAAAAAATGTGATCTAATCAAGTTGCATTATAAAGTTATGTAAAGTTTCATATAAAAGTTTCTTTTTTACAAAAAATAGATATTGATATTAAGTAAAGAAGCATCAAAACGGCCGTTGTGACTTAGCTGATTGTAGGCATCGTATAGAGTCCACAGGAATGGGCAGGAATGGGGCCAAAGCATACAGCAACGACTTATGCCGGTAAATGGAGAGCTTCAGCGCATAACATGCGGAAGAGGTTAAGCTCAACACGTGCAGAAAAATCTAGCAGCAAAGTGCAGAAAAGTGCAGAAAATATTACCCGAGACGTGCAGAACGTGCAGAAAGTGCACCCTCACAGAAAGGGAAAACAGAAAATATCAAACTACATGCGCATGTATAATATGTAAGCTTAATATTTATCAAGTAGTGGTATGTTAAAAAAAATGGGTGGCTTTCAATTAGCGCACATAATGATCGTAAGAGGTTAAATAATATGGATTGAAATTGGTCTAATTGTTTGATAGTACTATAACCTGAAATATTAATAAGGTCTTAGTTAAGTTTCCAATGCACTAATTCACATAATATTAGATGGCCTGTTCCTTCCCCCCTCTCCCTCTCTGTAAAAAATTACGTGGAAATATTTTCGTATAACAAAGAAAAATATTTCTTTAATGCTGTTGTGTTTACTGTAACAAAATCTTGATTTACTTCAAAGGGGAGGTTAATGAAATTTAGGTTTGCTGTTAATATCATTTTTTTTCTTTGTAAAGTTATTTATCACGGGAATTTAATTTTATTTATAATATTTATTTCAGCTTGTCTTGTTAACAGTACAGAGATTTTGCCGTATATAAAAGGAAAGGGTTAAGTAGTATTATGATTTTTTGTATATTAACGTTTTTAGTACGTAAAGAAATTAACTAAATAGTACCTTAATAAATAATAAATTCCTTAGATCATCAGCGTAATGTTTTAACCTTCATAATACAGTAAGTGTCTCTATGATAAAAAATACTGCTGAGCTATCGTAACGACAAGACAAGGNTGTTGTGTTTACTGTAACAAAATCTTGATTTACTTCAAAGGGGAGGTTAATGAAATTTAGGTTTGCTGTTAATATCAGTTTTTTCTTCTGTAGAGATATGTATCACGGGAATTTAATTTTATTTGTAGTATATATTTGAGCTTGTCTTGTTAACAGTACAGAGATTTTGCCATATATCAAAGGAAAGGGTTAAGTAGTATTATGAATTTATGTATATTAACATTTTTTAGTACGTAAAGAAACTTACTAAATAGTACCTTACTAAATGATAAATTCCTTAGATCATCAGCGTATTGTTTTAACCTTCATAATACAGTAAGTGTCTCTATGATAAAAAATACTGCTGAGCTATCGTAACGACAAGACAAGGTTATCTTTGGGATTAACAAATAGGTCAGACAAAAAGCATTCTAGTGGCAAACCTACTTTGCAGTGGTTCATATTTAACTATACATTTCTTTGCGGCAACAAATCGTGTTTTGCAGCAAACGCGGAGTTTTTAGAATTCGTTCTTGTGTCACCTGTAGCGGCTGGCGTGACTCGCCCAGGGGAAGGAGGCGAGCTCAGCAGAGATGACATGCTGTGTGTGACGAGAGGATATACTACCTGGCCGTGGTTGACAACTATCATCTGATGACGGCTTACACTTCCCAGCTAAGACCGGGATTGCCTCCTCCGACCAAGAAAACCTCTGGACGCTGACTACTTCAACAACCCTAGGCACCAACACTTCCTGGTTGGTTTAACAGAAGGTAGCCCAGCAATGCTAGTACAAGGCTTTTTGGGAGAATGTGAGAGATTAACCAAAAAAGCATTTACTTGCTACGTGACTTTGATAAGAGAAGCAATACTTTTATACTTAATGGATTTGTCCTACGCTGGTCTCAATTTTACATTCAAAACTCTAGTATTCATTTTAACTTAATGCAACCACGTGCCGCTCTCTCCCAATAGTAAGAATTATTCTATTCAGGTTAGGAACAAAACGTGATTTTTTATGGGAAACCTTGGCATAGGGAATATTTCCGCCGCTAGGTGCGCAGTGCTCCAAAAGTTAACTTTAAANAACCTTAGCATAGGGAATATTTCCGCCGCTAGGTGCGCAGTGCTCCCAAAGTTAACTTTAAATTAAAAATTTTAAGCTATGTGAATAGTAAAAGATAATTATATTTTACTTAGTTACGAAGTTATTTTATATTTAATTTATGATTCTTACAACTATCCTCTTTTTAACGTATAAAATAGAGAAAATCTGATACATTGCCGACACTAGCGCTTACCTAGTGGCAAATTTTTTTGGTTGCCAAACTTTAAACATTGTTCTTCCTTACCTGTAGTAGAAGCAATCTTACCAATAGCAAACGACACACTCTCCAACGTCTTAGTATTCACTGGGCCTCGTCATCTGACAGCACGGATGAGGGCTCACACNACTCTCCAACGTCTTAGTATTCACTGGGCCTCGTCATCTGACAGCACGGATGAGGGCTCACACGCATGGTCACAGGTCGCTCTCTCGGCCAGGTCACACCTACACTCTCAAATCGAAACAGTTAAAAATGTTCGACTTGAATCAGTAAAATTCCAGTGATCATTCTAGTTGCTGGTGTTCACTTATTAAGCCGTAATTTCTAACGATTCCTAGTGAATTGAACTGGCCTGGCGGTAAAACCTCAGCGCATTCTACTTACTCGCCAGTAGATAATATCTCATTAGTAAAGATTCAGTCAAACAATTCGACGGATTGAAGTCACTGATTCATATTTAGAGTGTGGTTCTGTGCGGAATTATCCGGGAAGTGTAAGTCCTGTCACATCCTCCCCTTCCATTTCCGGTGGTTGATGTGAGAGTGTGAACGCAGGTGAATGGCGTNAAGTGTAAGTCCTGTCACATCCTCCCCTTCCATTTCCGGTGGTTGATGTGAGAGTGTGAACGCAGGTGAATGGCGAGTACTCCGGGTGTTTCGACGCGCGACGAGATCGCGGTCGTCTGCGGAGACAGCGACCTGTGAACCGAGTGACAAGATTCGCGCGGCTCCCAACTTCGAGAACTCTAAAGCCGATGAAGGTGAACGGAGGTGAGTATGGAGCAGCGCCGGAATGCCAGGGCGGGGGAAACTGTAAATCCCCANTGTACTCCGGGTGTTTCGACGCGCGACGAGATCGCGGTCGTTTGCGGAGACAGCGACCTGTGAACCGAGTGACAAGATTCGCGCGGCTCCCAACTTCGAGAACTCTAAAGCCGATGAAGGTGAACGGAGGTGAGTATGGAGCAGCGCCGGAATGCCAGGGCGGGGGAAACTGTAAATCCCCAGGAAAACCCGCCGACCAGCGGCATCGTCCGGCACGATTCCCACACGCGAACATCAGGGAGCGACCCGGCTGGATATCGTACCGGTCGTCGAAGAGAACCTTCAATGGGGCGTACCGACCGTCCCGCGATACAACTTTACTTTCAGTGGTGAAGGCTGTTCATGGTAAAGTGAGCACATTTTAAAGCCCTGCTTAAGATCTACTTGAACGCACGTTGTGTATACTTCCATCATACGTACAATTAACATTATCATGGGCGTAATCACTTTATTCATACACCAGTCAAGTTAAACTGACAATTTATTAAGGAAATAAATATGATATGATTTCGCTAATTGTTACACTTACGTGCACTGAAAACAACAAAAGGGAAAATACTAATTCAACGTTATTATACTAATTCAACGTTAAAACATGGAACTACTTTCCCTCCGTCGTTACAAACTTTACTTGGTGCATTCCAGTCAGTTTGCTGGTTAAAATATAAGCAGGTAAGGGCAGTAACATTTTTCGAAGCTTGATTTCTACAGTGCTCAGTTTATCGTGAACAATGGTTACTCGTGGGTTTCACGCAGGAATGTACTTTACCACGGACAAGAATAATTTCTTCCCGTTGGCATTCTGGCTTTGGGTTCCAGCGGACTCCACGATCAGTTGTACAGTGCCCCGTCTAGTGGTCGGGCCTGGGTGCTATTTAGCGGAACACACCCACAAGGCAGACGGGAAATAACATCGGCTGCATGAGATCCATCAATGTGCACCACCTCTCGTCGAAATGCCGTGACGATGTCTGCCTCGTCGCTAGCAACGAACCGTGTACAACGTCGGAGACTACTTTTAAGAATGTTAAACAGCTTGTACACCTACGATACGTACCCGTTCACACGGGCGTATGCAGTTTCTACGAGTATATATCAACTAAACGGTCCGGACATTCCTGCAGCCATACACCATGTGGTGTCACCTTTAGAACGTACATGTCGTATACTTTCAACTGTGCATAGTACATTTCCTGTGTTGGGTAATTTTTGGGAGATAAACAATAGTTGCAATGACTTCTGAATCAGTCCTTTGGAAACACAGCATAACAGATAACTACATTAAGATATTTCGAAATCTGTGAGCAACGAAGATGCGATCAAGTATCTTAAGTGCAAAAGTTAATTAACGTATTAAAGTGAAAGGGGCTAGTGGCTCTAATCAAGTCAGAACAAAGCTGGAAAGGGATTATTTGAAAGGAAGTCTGGGAATTGTGAAACTTCCTATGACAAATAATTTAAAATGCTTCATACGATGAAACACAAGTAATATTAATTCTAAACCTTGGTGTGGAGTGCGTTTTTTTTTACCATGCTTTAACAAATAATTGAATGTGTCGTATTCTTCCACAGCATTTTATATACACCTAATGATGAAATCGGTACGAAACTGAAAAATACAAAGCCTGTCTAAACTATAATAAGACAAAAATAAAAGTGACGTAGGCCTAATAGGCCTAGCACTAACACAACACAAAACAACGTTGTTACAGCTGCGTGGAGAATATTTTCATCCCGGGCCAGCATTCCTCATCTTTGGCATTATCAGTTGTGCCTACCTGAACGAGATCATCAATGCAACTTTTCTGTTTATCCTTGCACATACCTGGACCTGGAAACAATGGCGACGTAGTATTCTCTTCCACTCCTTGCGAAGTTTTATTTTATAATGTATATTTTTGCCGGCATTAAAAAATTAATGTAATGTAGCTTTTCCGTGGTCCTGAATATTTAGTTTTTTTTTTATTCGCCATATTACTTTTCAAACTGCACTACTACAACATTAAGAAAACCGTGGAAACGCTAGGCAAAGTAAAAGAAAATAACTTGCTAAGAGCATTTACGCATCACGATGCCATCTATTCCTTTAACAACGAACTACATGGGTAGCGCTGTCCTGTTACGAAACAGATTACCTGCTGACATATTTTGTTTGAATTACGAACTACGTGAGTACTAATACAAGTGATGCTTGTGGCTGCTAGTACGAGGTTAGGTAGGTAGGTATGTAGGGGAACGAGGTCATTAGAAACGATATATCGTGTTTGGGGAGTACGATGTTAGGTGTACTTATATAACGACAATATAAAGGCTTTCGAGAAAGCATCCAAACAAACAAAATTGAAAGAATAAAAAAAGGTGTGACAGTAAGAGGGGATGGGCCCATGTCCCCCCCCCCCTCAAAATCCGCCACTGGCCCGGGGTAGCTGTCTTCTGCTTAAACACAAAGAGTAGCTGCGTCGACGTACCACTCGAGGAACCAGAGAGTCGCCTTGCTGGAGAGAGGTCATGCCTGACGCCTAATCCAGTCCCTCTGGAATCACGCGTGGGTTACAACGTTTGGAAATGTCCGCGACTCATCTTCCCATCCTTCGGACACCGTTACATTACCCGCCAGGCGAAGTGATCCAGCGTACTTGCATGTGGGTAACCCCGATTTCCACTTTACGTGGGTTTTCCGAATTCACTCCACGTTCCTGCTTGTCCGGACAACTTGCTCTGTCTCTAATGATCCTGCTGTCGACCATTTCTTTCCTCTGCCTTCCCACCATCAGGCGTAGAGATATACGTCCGCTGTGATTGTGTGGCAAAGCAAAGGAATGCAACGAGACACTACCTTGTTTGTAAAGATTTAATGTAACGCTTTGACAGATGATTACGGCTTCCACTGTAAGATAGGTTTGATACAATATTAATGGCGATAATATTTATAATTTTATTACTTATACATTCTATGCCCCAAGACTAATAAGGAATATATTTTTACGAATGATGATTACGTTAGACATTTGTCAAGAGCGAGTACGAATTGTATCATTTTCGGTAGTAGTTATTCAAATTTTAGCACGGTTTCGTTGTGATTTCTTACCCCTTTCAGGCATGGTGGTCTGCACATTGGACGCAGCACAAGATGCGAATTTGATGATGCACACTGTACACAGCAGAAAACGGCGATACCAGTACAGTTACAAACAAAATATTTGTTCCTTACAACTCCCAAAATTACATTTTTATATAAGCCTATGACTGAAAGAGTTAATCTGTGTGTGTTTAGTTTTGTAAATGTTTTATTAATTTATAACTAATCTACTTAATAATGAATTCGGTTAATTTTATCTAGACTTTAATGAATAGCATGGTGAAGTAAGATGATTGAATATATTCCAAAAGAGGTTCAATGACTACACCTTCAATAAAAATTATGTATTTATTACTGACGTCTGTGTTGATAATGAATTAAGCAATTAAATGGCACCGTTCCAACATAACTATGCGTCAATGATTAACAGACGTAAAACTTTTACATTTGATGACATGCCAGTCTATAAATCCATAAGATACGCATTATGCGGAGTTTTAACAGCTGCATGTATTTAAATTTGCCTGAGTTTGGGCGTATTAAGGTTCACAGCGAGCCTAAAAAATAAACCTATATGCTATATAAACTTGTTTTCGTAAAAGAATAATGCTGAATTTAAAACCCCCAAATATGTATACAGAAACCAACCAAATACGACAATTATCTGCAACGCAATTAGAAATGCAGATAGTCAACTGACAGTTTCATGGCAGAATGATTTCCTGAAGAGTATGCAAACTACGACAGTTACCAAAGAGACTGACTAGTACAAACTGACAATAGATAATCAGTCATTAGTATACGCACTTGAAATAAATTACCTCACGATTATAACTACATCCAAAACGTCAAAAAAAAAATGTCCAGAGGTAATATTTAAATTGAAAAGAATTGCATATCCTCTTGTGCATTCAAAAGAGTCAAACAAATATCTGCGTAAAGATATCGGAGTAAGAATTTTATCATACAATTTTAAGAATCATATTCACATACGCAAAACATAACTTCCAACAACAGATAAATATTGTGGAGATGAGGTTTGTTGGAGAAAAAATTTCACTTGCTTTACTTTATTAGACAAGGAAAGAAATAAGGACATCAGCGAATTCTGCCAAATTAAATCAACTACCAAACGGGTATCTTCAGGAACGAGAGAACAAAACAAAGATATTTATAGTATGGAAGAAATAACACTTGTGAAAGTAGCAATAAATAAAGTACTTGAAGATAGGAGACGGGCTGGAAGTCCAAGGTGAAGATTTAAGTAAGGGAACAGGCCTATGGCATGTACAAAAAACATTTCACATTACTAAATTTATATTTTGTTGCGGGTTTATCACCATCCCATAGTATTGCAGGGAATGGCAAACAAACATTTAGTGTTTCTGGTGTATAGTTTTTCAAGCACAGCAAAATAATAAATCAATAACTTTTTATTTTTTTTTTTTTTTCGTTCTTCTCCTATCTCAGTAAAAATTGCTGTGTAGAATAAAAATATTTATTTCAATATTTGCAACTAATGAAGGTACTCTTTTATTCCCGTTTTTAATTTAGCAAGTGGAAGCAATATGCGAAAAGCCATCGTAATGAATCTACTGGCCGGTAGATCTACGATGTATGAAAAAGTAAGCATTCTCTTTTTATTTGCATTTGTGTGGCAAGTGCGCTTTGTTCGTGGCACGCTTCGTATTTGTGACCTAGCGTTGTATTTCCAAGAATGTTTTTATTAGTTTTCGAAAGTGATTTCAACAGAGAATTATTTTCATTTTTGTATCCGATCAAAGACCACTCTATTTATTTTACCATCTATTACATGTTCCGAGAAAACATTCATTCCTGTCACGACTTTGAACAAAAAGGTTTCAGTTATATCAAATGTCAACGGATAAAGCAGTTCGAATAAACACTCTTCCAACGCAACACATCAGTGGCTAAGAAACAACTGCGTTGACAATGGAATATAGTCTCTCAATCAACTTGCTCACAAATGTCTACTTGGTGGCGTGAAGGCATTGCGACTGCTCGGATATCCGAAGTAACTGCGTGTTCATTTTAATTTTATTGTCAAAAATTATTTAATTTTGGTTCTCTAGATTAGGCAGTAACTTATTAAAACAAGATGTATGCAGTATGACTAATTAATCTAATTTCCTCTACATGTATTTACGTGTAAGTTTGATGAAGTAGGTTCTACTCCGAGATGAAATGTGAAAGCTTAATCTTTAATGTGGTGCTATCTTCCAAAATTGCGGCTTGATAACAATTTACTTTCACCGAATAAATATTTATAAGATGTACTGTCAAAATACGAAATTTTCTTTAAATTGGATTAATTATTTCTGCTATCTGAAATAACACCCTGAATATTTAAATGGCCAAGGTTTTTTTAATATGCACAAGGCGTGGTAGAAAACTATTAAAGTCCGATATCCTTTCTTATTACTACACATGTACTGAGTTGGGTCAAATTCGTTTCAGGAGTTTAGAAGTTATTTAGGGGGTGGAGACAGGTGGGACATACATCCCAGACAGACATTCCCACGATTGCATAAGACTAATTTTCCAAGTAAAATAGGCTGTGAAGGAGAAATGCAGTTTTGCTTCTAATCATTCAATATTATTATTGAGTTTATGAAACTAAGCACTCAAATTGTCCTTGTATTTCATTCAATGTATCTACAATCACTGTCGTAAAAATTTAGCATCGAGAACTAAGATATTAATTCAAACGAAATTTTTCTAGTGTGATGGCAAAAAAAAACNTGTCGTAAAAATTTAGCATCGAGAACTAAGATATTAATTCAAACGAAATTTTTCTAGTGTGATGGCAAAAAAAAACCTTCTACAATATAATTTCACCTGATCAATGTTCCGCCCATCAACGACAAAGAAGGTTACTTATGGTACCTAGTCCGGACCACCTCGTGCCCGAATGCGTTGCGCCGCGCCGGTACGATCGCGCAGTTAATCAAACAAACGCCTTGTGTAATTCTGCATAGGATTTGCCCATAGTGGCAATAGTTGTTATGCTCCGAATCACGAGCACCTCAACATAGCTTGCACCCCATCTGGACCCACGAATGTACGAAGGGCGACAAATCGGGAAACCACTCGAGGCACGCAATTGTTAAACATGGCGTGAACACGCCTGGAAACTAGAGCTGTATGCGGACGTGCGTTATATTGCTGGAGACTCACTCTTGGTCACTCAGACATGCGGGCGCAGGATTTCTTCAANCTGTATGCGGACGTGCGTTATATTGCTGGAGACTCACTCTTGGTCACTCAGACATGCGGGCGCAGGATTTCTTCAACATCCTCCTATACGTTCAATGATCCTCGCGATCGTGAGGTGGTGCAGTGGTAATACGCTCGACTCGCATTCTGAAGGACCCAGGTTCGATTCACGGTTCATGCATCGTAATTTCTGTTTCCCTTGTTTTTTTTCCTGAAATCACTCCAGACGAGTGCGGTGATAGTTCCTTACTACAGGCGTCGGTCGATACCTTTATGTTGTTTGGATTCAATGTCGCGGTAGAATATGTTTACAGATTTTGTTCCAGAACTGGTTTAAATGAAAAATAATGGTGATAAATATTACAATTTTATTTTTCGTTCATAATATGCACCAAGAATAAGGAANTGGTTTAAATGAAAAATAATGGTGATAAATATTACAATTTTATTTTTCGTTCATAATATGCACCAAGAATAAGGAATATAATAATTTAATCAGCTAATTTTATTTTAAACTTTTATCAAGCATGAGTAGCCTACTAGTTGTATCTTTTTCGCATTCGATGAAAGGTTTAAGAGCTACCCACGTGCCTACCCAAATAATCTTATCATAATGTCCTATCGTCACAAATGTCGAACAGTTCGGCGCTCTGTCAATCCATATTATACCCCCCATCATCAACTCCGTCTGTTGTTTGTGCTGCTGTCACGTACGTTTTATCGGCATGCATATCGCTCATTAATTACGCCTGACAAGCATCGCGTGTGAAACATCACATACGCTCTTCTAAAGACTGTTTTTATAGGCCACACGAAGAGCGACGGCGGTGCATTCGTTCGAGGTATCTTTGCTTGCATCATTGCAAAACAACTTTATCGTTTGCATATTATCTACATTTCACGTTCATGAAAGTGTGCGAAAATGTTTGTAAATGATTACATACAAGACTGAAATTATTTACTGATATTATAATGATGCATTTTCAAATGAATTTACTCATTTCGCCCTAGCTGTAATAAAATATTTCGTAACTACCCCCTTCAAGATATATTCAAGTAAATGAGAATAAAAAATTGACGAAAAAATTAATAACTTTTTTTATTAACATTCCTCGCCTTAAGTAGCAGTGTGCTATGAAGATGAATACCTAGCCTGAAAATCCGAGAAACTTTAGTGAAATTTATCTTTCATGGTCGATGTTGCATACAAACTGATAATTGATTGCTATCATTAGTGTTATCCTGTGTGCGAATTATTACGCTACAATTATAGTGTGTTTACATGTGAATATACAACGTGTTTAAGAAACATGTGTACAAACTCGGGCACGTGATTAGTGGCCAGAAAAGAGGAAGAATGATATAGTGCACCCATGATCCATGTAAAATAAATAATAAGGGCTGTAGAAGACCTTAAAGGCGGAGGGCGACAAACATATTACGTCGGATATTATGCAAAGTACTTGTGTTAGATGAACTAAATTGGTATACGGATTAATTAAACTGTGATATTGGATAAAACGAAGGTATGGT
>NQII01010597.1:25830-35834 GCA_002778355.1 Clitarchus hookeri
AAGAATGTTAAGGTTTATTCAAAGTCTACCTCATCCGGTATAATATACACAAGCGTAATTCCTTAAACTAATTCCCTTAACGTCCAACTCTGGTTTGGCCTCTTTAAACATATTTCAATTATATGCTAATGATACAGGACACTACTGTAAGGCAACAACAAATTTGTATTATATTACATGCACATATTTTAATCACCATACTAATTAAATTACATTATTTATCTTTAATTACCGTACTAACTCCAGTGTAAGCTACAGATTCCTATACTTAAGCAAGTTGGGAAGCTGCGGCTTTGACACGTTATGCTGTTCACGACCAGTCAAGTACGAGAACTCGCATTTAATGTAACCACCCTAGAATTCCTTGGGGCGTTAGAATAACGGCGACGAAACAGTGCCTGCGATTCCATCTCACAGCGAGTCGTCGATCCACGAAGCCAAAAGGGGACGCCGACTGCCTTTCAAAAGCCCCACTCGCCGGACACCGCTGCGTTGCGTGTCATCTACACCAGGTCGCCCCCAGCTGACTCCCACACCAGCTGGCGCGTCAAGCTGTGTTGTTTCACCTCCCCAGGCACGTCGCCTGTGCACGTCGACAGCAGAACCCACGTAACGTGGGTAACATTTTGCTTTTGCAATTTTCACAAAGTACATTGATCGTCGCCATCGTAGTTGCAAGTGCATACCGGAACCATAAACGGAACAGACACCTAAGGCGTCTGATTCCAGCAAAGTTTGTGAAACCCTAAACCACGTAATGAGCGGCACTCTCAATTTTGCAACAAGCAAGCACGTAATAAGTACTTGCCGGGCGGGCACAAAAATCACTCGAGTCCACGTTCTTGCAGTCAGTTGGCAAACACACGCATTTTCCACGGGGATTCAATATTCTAAAGTCATTTAACGGCCCCGGGCTAACTGCCCTACGGAGCAGCTCGGCAAACACAACGCCGCCAAGCGGTGACTGCCCTAACAAACACGTAAAAAACCAACACTGTACTTACGATTTACGTGACCCAAATACAATACAATAACATTAATAAATTAAAATGAAACACGTCGCAATAAAATAATAACAGTAATACGGCCGACTCGCAGTAATAATTGTTATTATACGCAACATATATAAAAGTGAAAGCAGGTGCTTCCAACCTGTACATGCTTTAGCCAGAAGTCACCAAAAAATAACCGACGAGAAAATCATCACATCATTGCTGATTTACACAAAAAAATGTGGGTATTTTATAATCCCATGCCTTTCTCCTTAAAACATTACGGAAAAGCGTTTTTTTTTTAATTTTTTTTTTCTTTATTGAACTGCATGTTAGCGAGGAGAAGAAACTCTGAACAATGATTCTGGATTTTTAAAAAGAAAACATATTATTGATAAAAACACGTAATAAAATCTTTAGGATTTATTATGATTAACCTATAAATTTCCCTTACGGAAATAGTTACTTTCAAAGTAATAAAGCATATTTTATTTAAAAAATTAATTTCTTACAAAAATATAGTATATATAGACATAAAGATATGTACTAAATAATATCCTCCCTTGAAATATGCCACGTTATACTTGCAAGAAAATTTTTTGACACGACACTTAATGACAGTGTTTTTTTTTTCAATTTTGATTAATGTCAATACCGCCTGCTGTGTCTCTGATATTCGTTCATTATTTTACCTGGTAGTAAGTATGTTTTTGCGCGAAGTATAACTGAATTTAGAATTGTTGATAGTGGAGTATTAATAAATGCAGTAGTTAACTAGATATTTACGTCCTCTGCCTCGCTGAATTTCCGTTGTTGGACAACTTCAGCATTGAAATGGTTGTGTCCCTCTTGGTCATCTATGAATGACATTATTTCATTTCGGTTTGTATAAACTGGGCTCAAAAGCGCCAGATCCACCTGTCCCCTTCACATTTTCCAACTTCTCTTTGAAAAGGTTGTTAGTTCGATTCTTACATGGTCACAAAAAAATTGAGATCGCCTTTTGAAAGTTTTAAACTTCGAATCTCTGAAAAAAAATTGTGTGCCTCGTAGTACTTAATTTTATCTCTACATGAATCACATGTTATCTACCTTAAACAAACGTATTGCCTATACGATTCAAAGAAACATACCACGAAATCAGTTTCCATTAAAGGTCGCTCTATCAGACGTTTCGAATGTGCACTTATATTAAAACGCACTGAAGGATTCAAACCTTGTGACAGATTGGTGAGTTCGAATCATGAACCTGGTTCGTCCACTCTACACACATAAGAACTCGGTTTAAATCGATGCATCACCTAAAAAAGTTTTCCGTCTAGGCGGAAGACCAAGTTTATGCATGTTCGCCCACGCCTACAAACTAATAAAACGTTATTTAAGGTGTTTTTACCACTGTTAGCCAGTTTCAGTTCAGGGTTTTCTCTTGAACTTTCTCGTTTTACCCATGCACTATGATTAGAGACCGGAAAAAATCGCGAGTTCAATGACCTGCAGGCTAGACTCAACAGTCGTATGTACAAATATGCCGACGTCAACAGCACATTGGTTGCTTGCTGTCACAGTGGAAGACGACGATTGGACCAGCATTCTCCACGAAGTGTCAAATACGACGTGGGCCAATAGATTAAGTCATATAAACGCATGTGTTTTGAATTCTAGCTTGTCCTAAAATGAATCCGCGAATTCTTGAGGTCTCTAACTATGATGTACTTGAGTAGATAGATTATGCCGATCCGAGGACAAGGGCTGGGGTCTGAGGCGCCGAAGGGACTGCTGCTATCTTAGATACGCCTTCTTGGATGGCATCCCACCCGCTATCTTGGATTACGTTACAGACACCATCTTGGATAATGTCATAGACGCCATCTTGTTTACGTCTGCCATTTTGTTTCCATCCATTATCTGGTTTTTGCTAACCACCATATTCTCCCCCATCTTGTTTCCACTTGTATTTTGTTTACATCGTCTGTTGCTAGGGGGCGCGCAAGTCGTTCGACCAGCATATTTCTTTATGGAGATGGAAGCTATAATTCACTGGTTTCACTCTCGCTTGACCGCCATGTTGGTTCTAGAGTTGACTTCTAGCAGCGATGCTGTTTATTTAATTTTTGCAGAGCTCAAAATATTGTCTGGAGGTGGACAGGATCAAACTGCCGAACTTTGGGTCGGCATGCAGGCGCCTTAGACCACTCGGCTATCGGGACATGCGCTGGACAAGGGCTTAAAAATAGTAATAGTATGCATGTGCAGGCGATGAAAATATTTTGTCGTCATTATTCTAACATGTAGTAATAATTTTTATAAAAGTTGTTTTGACTATCCGAGGCTTATATAGGCCAGCAATAAGAATTATTTTATAGTAATATACATATAAGAACTATTACATATCGTCATAATTCATTTTAAGTATATTTTTTCTTTTTAAGTACTTCTTTTTAAGTATTAAGTAAAAGTTTTCTTTTTAAGTATTAAGTAAAAGTTTTCTTTTTATGCATTTTTTTTAAGTTTTTTTTTTAATATTATGAAACGGTGTACCTTTTGTTGAGGTTTAATGAATAAAGGCCTTTTAATAAACGAAATGTTTTATTATACTTTAACAGCAAAACAGATACAACAATGTTGACCGTTATATATTTATCAACTAGAAAAAACAAAACACTACACAGTGTTGCCAACAACTTAAAACTGAAGTTACCAAATAATAATTATTACATTGCCATATTTTAACACCTTTGAAATTAAACACATTTTTATTACATTTTTTATTCATTAAGGATAATGGAGTTGAATTTGCGAGCATGCATGGCCAGGCAGGGCAGCTGACACTGTCAAAGTTTTTTAAAAAAATATCTGTGCTTGCATGGCAAGGGTTACGTTGGCATTTCCACAGGTCTGCACTGGCACAGTGTCAGAACTGCACACATGTATGAGTACATGCTCCCTCTCGTTTTCACTATCTACATGAAATAAGATAGCATAACTCAACATAATATGGGTGGGAATAGCAGTTTTAGCATTGTCACAGGTCTGCAACTGCAGGGTGTCAGGTAACTGCACACGTTCATGTGTACATTCTTCCAGGTCGTTTTCACAAACTACATGGTGTCAAACAGCCTAAGTCAGCATGTGTGCGGGTAGAGCTTGTTAGCATTTTCACAGGTCTGCGCCTGCACAGAATTAGCTATCTCCAACCCAATATTGTGTATAAGGACAGGCAAGTGCAAGAATAAAATGAATGCAAAGTAAGGTAGACATACATTTATTTAAAAACAATATATATATTTAAGAATATATATCTTATATTTTTAAAACATTGGTAAGTACTATTTCAAAATGTCCTTCTCGTCGACTCAGGTGTCGTCACGTTTCGAGTGTCCTAGCCACCTCACATACATGCGTCCATTACGCCGTTTCAGCACCTTTTCCACCAAATAAACATCGGGAAACTTTGTAGGTTGGATCTCCTCTGCGTAAAAGCCTCCGGCGATGGGTTCGCCTCGTACGTCCGTAGATAATACATGCGCGGGTACCAATGTCGTATGCGAACCACCTTGTACAATTGTGCCGACCAGTTGTGATGATAGGCCTTGTGGAAAATGACATGCTGTTTGGAGATGCGCACCACGTCACCGATCTTGGCTTTAGGCTTGTGCGGGTTCCTCCTCGTCGGAATAGCATGAACTGACCGAAGAAAGGAGTCGTCCTTGACATCTTCGGGCTTCATGTGAGTGGTAGAATAGAACGAATGGTAGAATTAGACTCGCGAACGAGTATCGGCAGTAGCTCTAGCCACTTGCAGCGAGTTCAAAATGTCATGGAGGACTGTCGTATAGAAATTATTTCCAAGTAAAACATGCCTGCGAACACTGCTGCGTACTGTTTGATCATGTGCGACAGAGTAGTGAGCTTTGACTGCTTTTCAGGGCTGGTGAACATTGTGAGCCAAGCATTTATAAACAGGATTATCACTGCTTCTTTCTTCTTTTTGTATCAGTATATACTGTAATCTCCAAGGCTTTCAGAGCCCCAACGGCTATATGCTCAAGAAGGAGATCGCAGTGTCCTACGACGATGGCAAAACGCGCACGCAAACCTTCCACCTCTCCCCCCCTACCCCTCATATTCTTGGAAATTCTTGGACGAGAAAAGCAAGAAACGAACGACTGGCTGACCAACTACTACTATGGACTGGAGTGGGATGAAGGCAAGATTCCGTACCACCAAGTGGGAAACATGCTGCGCGACTTGCTGATGCAGTATCTGCAAGGACCGGGGTTTAAGTGGCATGATCCGAGCAGATAAAATGGCTGAGCGACTTGTGCAAAAAATAGAATTGTAAATCATTGATGTGCCGTTCTAGTATGGCTGTCCTCCGCTGCGCAAACTGGCGAAACGTTACGACGAACAGCACTGACACGTCTGTGACAGGTGAGAACCTGACTGGACAAGCACGTGGATGAATACACAGCTGCTGCGCAAATGGCGTGCCTCGTCCTTGAACCGTGAATCTGCTGCTTATGAGTAGACATGAAGTCACTCGAAATATAAGATATTTTAGTTTTTCATATGGTTGCACACCTGATCGGTACCCACAGTATACACACTGAAGAGGAAAAAAACTGGTACAGGCGTGCGTATGCAAATAACAGAGGTATGGAACCAATCAGAGTAACGCGATGCGGTCGGCAGCTAGATCGGTTACTGCTGCTACAATGGCAGGTTATCAAGATTTAAGTGAGTTTGAACGTGGTGTTATAGTGGGGCACGAGAGATGGGATATAGCATCTCCGAGGTAGCGATAACATTTTGATGTTCGCGTACGACCATTTCACGAGTGTACCGTGAATATCGGGAATCCAGTAAAATATCACATCTTCGACATCGCTGCGGCCGGAAAAATATCGTAAAATAACGGGACAAACGACGACTGACGAGAATCATTAAACGTGACATACGTGCAACCCTTTCTCAAATTAGCACAGATTGTATTTGTGGACTGCCATGCAGGATTCATTGTGTGAATTGCCTCCTGCATACCTTCAGACATTAGTCGAGTCCATGCCACGTCGTCTTGCGGCACTTCTGCGTGCTCGGGGGTGCCTACACGATATTAGGCAGGTGTACCAGTTTTTTTGGCTCTTCAGTGTACGATGTGAAAAATCGGTGCTCTCATTAAGTCGCCGCCTAGAGGTCCATGAATCCATTCTTTCCTACGGACATTTATATTAATGCCAAGTCTGACTATGGCAGCATTGAAACAGTGTCATCGCATAAAATGGATATCTGCATATCTACACCGATACCTCTGATGGTAGTAGCATGTAACATTGGTGTTTCGTGCATTATCCAGTCGTCTAAGAACCAATGCAGTTTCAATTGGCTTGTCCAGGACAATCTGCCTGTGTAGTGTTCCACATGACGCCGCAGACGCAGCTGCCCAACACCATCGACCAAATCATCGGCTCGCCCCAGACGCCTGCTATCATCCATGCACCAAACTATGCCGTGGAGTTGCCCCAGGCNCCGCCGAGTACAGCGTCGGCGCCAGAAACTCATGACTGTACCCGCCAAGGTTGATTCTGCCTCCATCTCGGGAAACGAACCTTCATCTACTCGTCGATGCTGCCCAGCATTGTGTATTCCTGGAGCTGTGGATGCCAAACCTGTTGTTGGTGGTGGTCCCGCCATTGGCGAGGTGGAAGTCGTGGAGTAAACTGTTAAGGATGTGCAAGATCTGCAGTGTAGCAATGATGAGGTGGGTGAGCAATTGGTGACCAGAGGTGTGAGTGGTCGAGACGATGGACATCGCTATGATCCTGAGACTGGTGATGCCTTTCGCAAGAAACTAATGCTTACTATCATTCACGAACTGCTTAGCCTTGCATGTGACAGTCTACTAAAATAGTGCAATGTGTACATTTTTTCAGTTAACCAGAGACAAAAAATATGGAATAGTTACAATATTGAACAAGTAAGGTGGTCTATGCTTGTATTTTGCGTTCTGTATTGACTGTATTCTAAATAAATTGTGTATGAAAATGTATTTGGGTGTTTTATTTATTTATTTATTTATTTTTGTAATTTTTTCCTAATATATTTAAAAATTTTACTGAATCTTGTATGTGATTAGAATATATTTTCAATAAACACATTTTTTTAATAATTTCCTAATAAGGAAAATTTTTTTTATCTAAGTGAAGAAACATATTTTCTGGAGTCGCTCCCGGATTTCCATGCCGGCCGATGCCGCAGGTCAGCGGATTTTCTCGAGGATCTCCCTTTTTCCCCACCTTTTCATTCCGGTACTGCTCCATACTCACCTCGTTTCACTCTCGTCGGCTTTCCAGACAAGAGGAGAGAAATCGTTGTGGTTTTACTAGCTTTAAAAATGTATTCTGCAATCATTATCGAAATTTCTTCTTTGACTAACAAAGTATATCACTCAGAGGATTGAATAACTGTCATGCCAGAGGTGTGAATTTTTTGTTCATCATTTGGAATAGATTGGAATTAATTATTTATCAATTATGATGTTCTGATAATTACTACAGACGTGATATTAGTAGGCCTACTAAAAGTAGAACGATAACAATCTCTAAAATATAATTAAATTATGTCCATTGACCTAACATAGCTACTTTTTCAATATTAATCTTAATCATAAGTTATGGCAAAAAATATATAATTCCAAGATGACAACCAAAAGTCTTTCTTAAAACCGGTAAGAAGAATCGTCTAAAAAAAAAAGAAGTTGCTTGGAGTCAGAGTGTTTAGAAATAACGGGTCGTGGATTTTTTCCCCGTGATAAATAATTTCCCTATACATAATCTATGAAATAGCAATTCACCAGTTGAGGTTTGTGACCAGGAAACGAACAGCTAAGTACAGTCTTGAAGAAACATTCACATTCGTGAAAATACACCAGCTCGGCTTGCAAGCAGCCGTCAGTCGCTAGTGTTCTGTAATATGCTGCAGGAATACTTACAGACTGTTGACGATGAACTGAGCATTTTGAAAGCCTTGCTTAAGATATACTTTTACGCTTATTGTGTATTCTTCCACGATGTGAAAAATTAACATTGAAATGTGCCTAATCACTTTATTCATGCGCTGGTCAAATGAAAGTAGGAAATTGTTAGCCAAGTAAATATTTTACAAATTTGCTAGTTCTTAGTTTCACGAGCATTTTAATAGCCAGTGGGTTTTCTATGGGATCTCAAGTTTCCCCCTCCCCTTCATTCTGTCGTTGCCCCACACTCACCTCGTGTCGCCCTCGTCCGCTCTCAAGACTTCGATGTTAAGAGTTGTCCAAATCTCTACAATCACTCTTCATACATATATTCTGTATATTATTTCCTATTTTTTTTTTTCAAATAATAAAATTATGTTTTAATGGTTTTACTTGCCCTTTCTTATACATTAAATTTTATAGTTGCACGTGTTGCTGGACTCCTGTCGGTACAACACATGTTTAGTAGTAACTGTTCTGCTTCAGTAATGTGAATCAATTATGACATAAAAAAGTAAAACTATTTGCGAATAATTTACCCACAGGTTATAGCATTGTTCATCAGACCAAAATTTGCCTAAACGTGCGTAAAGTACACAATTGTGTTCACTGTTTCTGAATGGATTAAGCATTGTTTAAATGCTGAAGGCTTCTGTATATTTTTTTTATGTGAATAAGGTAATGAAACATTAATTAAAACATAATTTGCTTTTCTGGCATAGAAGCAAACTGAAGTGTTCGCTAGTAAACCGAAATAAAACATGGTTTATATTCGAAAAAAAAAATTGTTTTTATACACTAGAGACAATACACGTGATTCATTGTCTGCGCGATACAAAGGTCTGAGGCGTTCACCCGAAATGATAAAACGGAATATAATAATTTTTTTAATATGCATGCCATACATAGTGGATATGTCAAAGCTTGAACGAAATTCACAACACAGGAATTTTCGAGCCAAATTTTACACATTTACAGCGCATACTTTTTCATCAACACTTATATTGTGTTACTTCATGCGTAAATATTTCCCTTATATTTGCCCGTGGATATTACGTGTACGTTCTAACATTATAGACCATCCCGAAGTCTTGCGTATAAACTATAAAAGACTTTGTTCTGTAGTAACGCAAACATTTCGTGTACAAACCAGCAGTAGAAAAATTTTTACAAGCTCTTCTAACGTCTAAAGATTTATGCAAATTAATTCTTCAAAAGGGTTTTATAGGCCGTAAAATACATTTAATTTTATGACTTTTCGTTTATCTGTTACGGCTCGAATAACGTTCACAATTCGAGATTTTCAGGCAGTATTTTATGTCTTGGAGGTGTAGCAGTGCATGTAATATATTATTTAACACGTATATTTGTTGCATCATGCGTAAATCTTGCCCAATCTTGGTCTGTGGATGTTACGATATATTAGCAGTTGCTTGCCTAGACATTAACGTCCATTCCGAAGCCTTGCTAAAGTTCTACTTCCATGCAAATAAAATTAAGGGCAACGAACCATATTTGTGGGCGTATTTCTTAATAACATGTCTATTTTACACATTAAATATAGGTAACAGTTAAATCACATGTAGTGATTTTTCAAAAACCCGCGAATATAACTGCGTTTCAGACTGTTTGAAAAGAGTTTATTAAAAATGGATTTACTGTATTTGTGTATTTACTATAAAAACAGAGTTTAGAAAAGGTATTTTTATTCATTAACGTAACATATTAAGGAGCTTGCCTACCTGAGCTGAGCTATTATGCTTGTGCCACATTTATTTATGTTCCCACCACTTATATATTTTAAAATATAGGCTAAGGTATATCTTGGCAGTTTTTACGAGCACTACAGCATTTGATAGATCTGTCTAAGATCAAAGAGAACAGAAAGCGATTACAGTTCAATTACTGGCGCCTGAGAACAAGCAGTGTTTTCTCACACGGACTGATACATAGTTCTGTGCACATGTTGTGTGATTTCTTAATTGTTTCAAAGTCTGGGA
>NQII01010598.1:10743-34845 GCA_002778355.1 Clitarchus hookeri
GTTTTTCTTCTCTGACCGGCTTAACCTACGTGCGTCTTCCTCCTCTGACCGGTTTGCGTCACGCGCGTAGTTCGTCCTGATCGATTGGGCGCGTGCGATCTGGAGGACACGGAATGTGAACAGAATATCAAAGCGCCAGATAGTGTCTTCACCGCAGTACCAGCGTACTCTGGCACGCACGGACACTTCGATTTATTTATCGACGTATTGTCTCCCTGGTGCTCCGGCAGATGTCGGGTTGGAGACTAGAAACACCGTCCTTTATGTTTATTTCTGAAACACTGTGCAACTTGTACAAACTGCATGCGATGGCATTTTCGTCATTTGAAAAAATACATCTGGCATGACCACGCAACCACTCCACAATAATGTTCTTTTAAAAACTTAATATTAAGAGGAAACTGATTCAAGAGGTTTTAATAAGAAACGCTATGTTACTGTTTTAATACATTTTTTAATACCTGTACTTAAATTTTTTTTAAATTTTTGACACGGTTAAGAAAATAAAACTCAGCGGAAACTTATTTTACGAAATACATATATTTATAAACATTTTTCTACGTGTTAACTTAAATATTTTCAAGTATCTAGTGGCAGTTTTCTACCATGTAAACTACTTCGTTTATGCAAGTAACATTCCAAAACTATGGAGAATTTTTTATTTTATTTTTATATGTTACAACGCGTATGACGTATACAATTTAAAAGGTATCTGAAACATAAGTAAATTATTTTTGCCATCCAGTTCCGCAGAACACCAGTAAATAAACTGTAAGTGAGAATATTAGCGAACTAACGGACCTGTTTGAATCAGAATGTTCCTCGTTAACGTTTCAAAATATATATCGCTTATCAAAGCAAATCTGATGAACGATAAAACTGAGCATTTCCTGCCACCCCAACGTAGAGTGTAATCGAATGACAATGTTTCCCCACAGCCGTCAAGGTGGAGGCTGCTAATGCACGCTTGCGATAAGAAACATGTATTATTGTAGTAGTGTAATGCTGTACCCATAACCCACCTGTTAATATAAGGGCAGCAATCAGTTTGATGGTATATACACTCTAAGAAATCATTCGCAAATTTACCACATCTGTGTACACGTATAGTAAGAAACCGTGGGTGGTAACGGTAACGTCGTTTCCAATACAATGATGGTAACGTTCCCACGTTTGCTAAGTAAACAGTCAATTGCGTAGGGAAGTTCCCAACTTTGTATAGTAGCGACGCTAAACATTCCTATATGCAGCTTGATGTGCGGTATTATTTCCATACAGTTTATAGGTTAAAAACTTCCGTTATAGTTTAGGAAGTTTACCAGAATATTATTTACAGTGTACCATCTAAATACTGTTNTATAGGTTAAAAACTTCCGTTATAGTTTAGGAAGTTTACCAGAATATTATTTACAGTGTACCATCTAAATACTGTTTACATAGGTGGTAACTGCAAGAGAGCTGGTTTGCTGTGGTCTTTTCTGAGATTGTGTTCGCAACTATGGATATAGTTCTTACAGCAGAGCATTCTGTTCCTCTTACAGAATAGATCGTTCTTCCAGCGTAATTGCTGCAACAATGTTTGTATCATTCCCGCGGCAAACAGAACTGTAATAAACTAACGGAACATTCCGATGCTGTTCTTTTGTCTCTTCTCTGGTGATATTTCTCGGCGTGGGTTCGAATTCCGGGTGGGCCTTGGATATGTGCGCAATTCTCACACAAAAATTTGCATTCGTCAGCTTAATTAGCGTACACTCCGTGAAGCCTCCCAGCCTTAAAATATGCCATTTCAAAAATTACATATTTCGNTCGTCAGCTTAATTAGCGTACACTCCGTGAAGCCTCCCAGCCTTAAAATATGCCATTTCAAAAATTACATATTTCGAAAATAATACACGTACGTTTGTGTGTATTTCCTGGTCTATAAAATTTCTGTAAGTATATGCCGTTCACTGCTATTTGGGCACTTTTGAAATCAGCCTATGAAAATCGCCACTACCGCTACCTGCATATATTTTAAAGAGCACACTTATTGACGTGAGCTCTGTAAAGTTGGTAACGGCGGAGGGAAAGTTCCNCTACCTGCATATATTTTAAAGAGCACACTTATTGACGTGAGCTCTGTAAAGTTGGTAACGGCGGAGGGAAAGTTCCATGTATTAACGTTGAATTTAACGTGATTGGTAAACATTTGTGAAAACTGGAATTATTTATTTTGATTTCTGTCTTTTTTTATGCATTAAGAATTAGAAAATCTGTTAAATATTTCCGTTTCTAATAATGTAATAGTCTCACTTCAACGAGACACGAATAAAGAGACTAGACCAATGGAAATGTTAGTTTTACATACGGTGGAATAATACACTATGTGCATACAAGTACATATCAAGCAGGACTTTCAAAAGTGCTCAGTTTACCGTGGATGACCTATACTTAAATTGACTATATCTATTGCCGAAATTAAGCCAAAGAACAAAACATGGAAACTGAATAACATTTGGTGCAATCCATTTAAATTCTTAACATAAATATTACAATATCATTGCTATTAACCCTTTCAATCGTCGATAAATGTATAATTGTTGGCATCGCAACTTACACATTTTTGGTCCGAGCACAGAGTAGATATGTTAACAGAGACGAAGTGGCGTGACGGTTCCTTTGACGGCGGCATACCAATTATCTGATTGACTGCCGAAGCACAGGAAACGGGGCTTGTTTTTGATTGTTTACTGCGTGCTACGAAAGGTTCCTTATTGGCTGGGATGCCAACTGGCGAGAATGTTAGCGAGCGATGAGTGGCGAACGACGTTGGAACATGTTGCTGGCTAGTGACGTAATTTTGCTGGCATACTTTTAAAGGCCCTTCCAGAACGTATAGTANGACGTTGGAACATGTTGCTGGCTAGTGACGTAATTTTGCTGGCATACTTTTAAAGGCCCTTCCAGAACGTATAGTAAAGAAAAAGTTTTTTCTTGTGGCGTCAGACGTTAACTTTTAAAGCTGCGTTTCTTAATCGCATGACAATTTTCATATAAACAATTGCCGATAGAATACAAATTAAGCTGAAAGGAATTTTTAAGCGAGGGCTTAAAAAGGCATTCAATTTGCCGTGAACAGCGTGTACCAGTTTTTTTCGAGATGTTTTGTAGTCTCAGCAACTAATGATACAATAAGGGACTTCTCTTATTGGACTTTGCATTTTCCTTATGTGTACAGTGCATTTACTTGATCTGCAATATCCTAGACAAACTTTGGCGCTGTATTCCTGATGAAAATATGAGACTAGAAGTTAAGTACCACTTTTTTCGTCAAGTATTTTTTAAGGGAGCTGTGTGCCCCTGAAAAATCATCATTTCAATTTCTTTATTCGGTTTTGTGGTTTGCGTACCTGGTATGCAACACACGTTCTGTTTTGAATGTTCAACATGAATTATCTCACAAACGGTTCACCTGAGATTGTTCCGATAGTACAATCTTTTTTTTTTTTTTTTTTTTAATTAGACGTGCTTATTCACTGGTTGTCTTGAAAAATTGCTTAGAACGTAGTTTTGTGAGGTTCGATGCAAACAGTATGTACCAACCGCCATTTCAAGAAGGAAGGAAGATGATATTAACGATCGAGTTTTAGAGGTGCAAGATCTCCTTTCTACAAAACACCATTTTAAAACGCACTTTAAAGCTCAAATTTTTGAAAGCGCATAACTTCCTTAATCATAGCTTTAGGGGATAAGTTGTGCAAACATTTTCGTCTCATATCTTCATAAGGAATTGCCTGATGAAGTTAGTTCCCATGTTTAGAAACACGTGGTAGAACACTGTGACCGAAAGGATTAATCTTTAAAGATGATGTTCTGTGTTAGGTTATCGCTACTAAAGAACGCAGAGGCGAAACAGCCGCTTACACAGCAATCCCCAGCCGCAGACGACAGAGTAACGGTGACGATAGCCAGAAAGGAACGCCGTTCGCCAAACGAGGACGGGTAACTTACTCGCCAGCCGGCACCCGAGCCGATAGGGAATCTCCTGTAGCACGCAGTATCCAACCACACACAAGGCCCGCTCCAAGAACCTCGTAGAGACGGTCAGAGAATGACTGCGGCCACATAAAATGAAACTCCACGCCATTGCACTTCTGTATGTACACCTGCTCTATGCCCGCGGGAAGCAAACTCTTAAGTTCATTCATACCGATTAAATAATTAACCTAAATACTATCATGTACATACATTTCAATCACCAAATAACATTACGAAGGGCAGGGAGATCGCGTTGTCTAAGCGCAGTTAGCCACGAGACTTATAAACTTAGAGAGCCGGTGGCCGTCCCTTATACCGTTGGATCACCAGTAACGGCTCGGGACAGGAAAATTTCACGACAATGACGTGTCCATTGAAACCGCCTTTGCAAATGGGCCGTAGTTTATTAAGACACATCCCGGCCGACTCTTAGCCAACAGCAGACTTTCAAAGAAACAAGTAGCGAATCCCATACTGCCAGGCGTGAGATAAAACTGGACACTCCGTGGGGCAGCAGCCAATGTATAAACATCCAAGGCTCTAGTTAAAAAAAAAAATTTCCTCGCGAGATTTTCCTGCCGCTAGCAGCAGCGCGTAGTGTTTAAACCACTTTTCGACTCACGCAGATGTTGACGTTAAGCGAACGAGCAATTGGTCTGCCGCGACGCGGTCCCTCCCTGTCATCACAGCAGCACGGAAGCTCCTGCTCGTCCCTGCAGGCCACAAAGACCGGATTGCGTTCCTCGCCGCACAAAGAGCTACCTCCCCGGGTGTGCCCACGGGTCGTCGCCGCAGAGGACGCGGGCGCCAGCGGGCCAGCAGGACAGGNCGGGTGTGCCCACGGGTCGTCGCCGCAGAGGACGCGGGCGCCAGCGGGCCAGCAGGACAGGTCGACCAGGGTTGGTCGATGCGGCAATATATCGACCACGGAACTATATTTCTGAAACAACGTGATGGCGACATCACGCTACGAATAAATTACACATACGCGAACGTGACGGTCCCTTCGATGTGGGCGTATCCTTTATTTGATTGGCTACCGTATGTTGCGGAATGTTCCGTTTTGCACCGAAAGAGAAATATTGTTGTAGGAACCAAAATTCGGTAGCTNGGCTACCGTATGTTGCGGAATGTTCCGTTTTGCACCGAAAGAGAAATATTGTTGTAGGAACCAAAATTCGGTAGCCGTTACCCCCTCCAAGACTGTTAAAATAGGGACAACAGTCTGTTTGGTTGTGGCTACCGTACGAATATTGTTAAAGGTGTATGATAACGCCAACAGAACATATTGTAAAATGTCGGTGCGTCACAAATCAGCGACGTCATTACTTTCTACAGAATAGAATATTGCTATTAAAAACTGTTAGAATATGGCAATGTAATAATTATTATTTGGTAACTTCAGTTTTAAGTTGTTGGCAACACTGTGTAGTGTTTTGTTTTCTAGTTGATAAATATATAACGGTCAACATTGTTGTATCAGTTTTTGCTGTTAAAGTATAATAAAACATTTCGTTTATTAAAAGGCCTTTATTCATTAAACCTCAACAGGTTATGGGCCCAGACACGTAGTTCTGCATAGAATCTGTGAAGAGGTAGAAATATCGGCGAAAATATTGGTGCCGGCCCGCGATAAAAGTGAGGTTATACGTGACCGCGCCAAGAAGGAGTAATACTCGTTCATTCTCTAAATTGAGCGAGGCAGGACAACGAAATGGAAGGAAATCAGTGTGTGATCAAACTGGAAGGACCTAGCAACTGGAACCTGTGGAAGTTCCAAACAACGGTATTGCTACGAGGTCAAGGATGGCTCGACATAGTTGAGGGGCAGAAAATAAAACCTGAGGCAGCGGCTGAACATGCTGCTTGGGAGTCAAAAGATGCTAAGGCTCAGACACTACTAGTTACCAGAATGACGGAGAAAGTCATGTTGCATATAATTTCTTGCACAACATCTGCTGAAATGTGGCGTAAACTCCAAAGTGTTTTCGAGCAAAAGTCGGAAACAAGCATCCATATTACACAGCAGCGATTTTTCCAGTTTAAGTTTGAAAAAGGAACTGAGATGTCAGTATTTTTGTCAAAAATACAGGAGCTGCAAAATCAGCTTAAGCAAATGGGAGAGGAAATATCAAACAAGTTAGTTATTACAAAGGTACTAATGTCGTTGCCAGATGAGTACAAACACTTTGTGTCGGCGTGGGAGTCGGCGCCAGACGATAAACAAACCCTGGATAATCTGATAGCCAGGCTTCTGGTGGAAGAAGAAAGGGTGCAGGAGAAGGGTGAAGCGTCTCAACAAGCTTCATCTGCATTCTTTGTTAAAAATAGAAGAAACATAAAGTGTCACAAATGCAACAGACTGGGGCATTTCCAAAGCGAATGCAGAAGCAAAGTGAATAACAGTGAATTACAAGACAATAACAGTAACAGTAATAAGTGTTTTTATTGCGGAAAGTTCGGACATTATAAGGCACAGTGTCGCTTTAGGAAGTACAGGGGCAGTAAGGAAAGTAATGCATTTGTCGTGTCAAACGCAGAATATGAACATTATCAAGAGTCAAAATGGCTGGTTGACTCTGGGGCCAGTGAACATATGTGTAACAATCGCGCGTTATTTTCATCATTTCAAATTGTTTCACAGAAATCTGTGATTCTCGGCAATGGGCAAGCGATTAGTGTGTTAGGCTGTGGGCAGATGGCGGTAAAAGTGCACAATGGGAACGAATGGATCAACACAAACATAGACAACGTTCTTTACGTTCCCGAACTGAAAACGAACCTTTTCTCTATGAATTGTGCGACTGACAAAGGTTATGTCATAATGACAAGTGACAGCTCATGTAAATTTTATAAAAACAAAGAAGTTTTGGCGGTTGCAAACCGAATTGGGAGCTCGTATTATATGGATTTCCGATATGAAAATGATATTGCGAGCGTAGCTAGTACTACAAACGATGATTTAAATGTGTGGCACGAAAAATTGGCTCATCAAAACTTCGATTATGTGAAGAAAATACTTGCCACAAGGAAAATAAATGTGAAACAAACGTCTGCTCCAACCTGTGAAAGCTGCTTGAAGGGAAAAATTCATCGATTACCTTTTCATAACAGCGAAAATGGTACTTCTAAAGCATGTGAATTAATCCATGCGGACACGTGCGGTCCCATGGAGGAGGTATCTGTCGGCGGGTCGAGGTATTTCGTAGTGTTAAAGGACGACTTCTCAAATTATAGAAGTGTCTATTTCATTAAAAATAAGCATCAGGTGAAGAACTGCATAGAAGATTTCATTAATAAGGCGGAGATTTTAACTGGGAACAAAGTAAAATTGTTCAGAAGTGATAATGGGCTGGAATTTGTGAATAAAGAAGTGAGTGAAATGTTCTCAAAACGTGGCATAACACATCAAACTACAGTACCATATACTCCGGAACAAAACGGAAAGGCCGAAAGAGAGAACCGAACTTTGGTTGAAGCGGCAAGAACAATTTTACATGCAAAGAGTTTACCTAAGAAACTATGGGCAGAAGCGGTACATACTGCTGCATTTACTCTGAACAGAACGGGTAAGAGTAAAGTTGAAGGAAAAACACCATATGAGGTATGGACCAATAAAAGTTTCGATATTCAACAATTAAAAGTCTTCGGCACACCGGTGTATGTACACATTCCAAAAGAAAGACGAAGAAAATGGGATAGCAAAGGAGACAAGGGATTGATGGTCGGATATGGCGAAGATACCAAGGGTTACCGGATATACTTCCCACAGAAAAATACTGTAGAGACAAAGCGTGATATTGTTTTCTTAGAACAGAAACAAGAAGGAAGGGAAGAACCCCAAGTTACACTTGATTTGGAGAACGAGTTGAAACAAATAGTAGATAAAGTTGATGGAAACCAAGACTTACAAGAAACTCTGGTTAACATGAATGAAAGCTTAATAACTCAAAATGAATCTGGAAGTGAATATGAACCATGTACAAGTGAAGAAGAAAGCGTAATCACACCATTACAAAATGGAAATGAACGAAGCAAGCGTGTAAGGAAACAGACCGAATTTTATCAATGCAACAACATCTACAGCGAAGATGATAATCCAGTGACTTACAAGGAAGCAATGAAAAGAAAGGATGCTTGTAAATGGAGTGAAGCTATCAATAGAGAACTGGAGACACTGAAAGAGAACAACACTTGGGATTTATGTGAAGCACCAGCAAAAGAGAAAACAGTGAGTAGTAAATGGGTTTTTAAAGTAAAGACAATAAATAATGTTCAACAGTATAAAGCTAGATTAGTTGCCCGANAGTTTGAAAAAGGAACTGAGATGTCAGTATTTTTGTCAAAAATACAGGAGCTGCAAAATCAGCTTAAGCAAATGGAAGAGGAAATATCAAACAAGTTAGTTATTACAAAGGTACTAATGTCGTTGCCAGATGAGTACAAACACTTTGTGTCGGCGTGGGAGTCGGCGCCAGACGATAAACAAACCCTGGATAATCTGATAGCCAGGCTTCTGGTGGAAGAAGAAAGGGTGCAGGAGAAGGGTGAAGCGTCTCAACAAGCTTCATCTGCATTCTTTGTTAAAAATAGAAGAAACATAAAGTGTCACAAATGCAACAGACTGGGGCATTTCCAAAGCGAATGCAGAAGCAAAGTGAATAACAGTGAATTACAAGACAATAACAGTAACAGTAATAAGTGTTTTTATTGCGGAAAGTTCGGACATTATAAGGCACAGTGTCGCTTTAGGAAGTACAGGGGCAGTAAGGAAAGTAATGCATTTGTCGTGTCAAACGCAGAATATGAACATTATCAAGAGTCAAAATGGCTGGTTGACTCTGGGGCCAGTGAACATATGTGTAACAATCGCGCGTTATTTTCATCATTTCAAATTGTTTCACAGAAATCTGTGATTCTCGGCAATGGGCAAGCGATTAGTGTGTTAGGCTGTGGGCAGATGGCGGTAAAAGTGCACAATGGGAACGAATGGATCAACACAAACATAGACAACGTTCTTTACGTTCCCGAACTGAAAACGAACCTTTTCTCTATGAATTGTGCGACTGACAAAGGTTATGTCATAATGACAAGTGACAGCTCATGTAAATTTTATAAAAACAAAGAAGTTTTGGCGGTTGCAAACCGAATTGGGAGCTCGTATTATATGGATTTCCGATATGAAAATGATATTGCGAGCGTAGCTAGTACTACAAACGATGATTTAAATGTGTGGCACGAAAAATTGGCTCATCAAAACTTCGATTATGTGAAGAAAATACTTGCCACAAGGAAAATAAATGTGAAACAAACGTCTGCTCCAACCTGTGAAAGCTGCTTGAAGGGAAAAATTCATCGATTACCTTTTCATAACAGCGAAAATGGTACTTCTAAAGCATGTGAATTAATCCATGCGGACACGTGCGGTCCCATGGAGGAGGTATCTGTCGGCGGGTCGAGGTATTTCGTAGTGTTAAAGGACGACTTCTCAAATTATAGAAGTGTCTATTTCATTAAAAATAAGCATCAGGTGAAGAACTGCATAGAAGATTTCATTAATAAGGCGGAGATTTTAACTGGGAACAAAGTAAAATTGTTCAGAAGTGATAATGGGCTGGAATTTGTGAATAAAGAAGTGAGTGAAATGTTCTCAAAACGTGGCATAACACATCAAACTACAGTACCATATACTCCGGAACAAAACGGAAAGGCCGAAAGAGAGAACCGAACTTTGGTTGAAGCGGCAAGAACAATTTTACATGCAAAGAGTTTACCTAAGAAACTATGGGCAGAAGCGGTACATACTGCTGCATTTACTCTGAACAGAACGGGTAAGAGTAAAGTTGAAGGAAAAACACCATATGAGGTATGGACCAATAAAAGTTTCGATATTCAACAATTAAAAGTCTTCGGCACACCGGTGTATGTACACATTCCAAAAGAAAGACGAAGAAAATGGGATAGCAAAGGAGACAAGGGATTGATGGTCGGATATGGCGAAGATACCAAGGGTTACCGGATATACTTCCCACAGAAAAATACTGTAGAGACAAAGCGTGATATTGTTTTCTTAGAACAGAAACAAGAAGGAAGGGAAGAACCCCAAGTTACACTTGATTTGGAGAACGAGTTGAAACAAATAGTAGATAAAGTTGATGGAAACCAAGACTTACAAGAAACTCTGGTTAACATGAATGAAAGCTTAATAACTCAAAATGAATCTGGAAGTGAATATGAACCATGTACAAGTGAAGAAGAAAGCGTAATCACACCATTACAAAATGGAAATGAACGAAGCAAGCGTGTAAGGAAACAGACCGAATTTTATCAATGCAACAACATCTACAGCGAAGATGATAATCCAGTGACTTACAAGGAAGCAATGAAAAGAAAGGATGCTTGTAAATGGAGTGAAGCTATCAATAGAGAACTGGAGACACTGAAAGAGAACAACACTTGGGATTTATGTGAAGCACCAGCAAAAGAGAAAATAGTGAGTAGTAAATGGGTTTTTAAAGTAAAGACAATAAATAATGTTCAACAGTATAAAGCTAGATTAGTTGCCCGAGGGTTTGAACAGGATGATGTATTAGATCTGAATGACATCTATGCTCCAGTTGCAAAATTACCTACATTTAGACTTTTTGTTGCTATAGCAACCAAATTAAAATTGCCAATCTATCAAATGGACGTAACGGGAGCATTTTTGTATGGAGAAATAAATGAAAATGTATTTATTCGTTTGCCGGAAGGGGCTTATTCGGGTAATAATAATATTGCAAAATTAAACAAGTCTCTATATGGTCTGAAAAGTTCACCAAAATCCTGGAATAATAAATTTAATTCTATTATAACAGGAGAAGGCTTTGTTAGTTCAAAAAGTGATTCATGCTTGTACAAAAGGTGCAATGGTAAAGATAAAATGTTTGTTTTGCTATATGTTGATGACTTGTTAATATTTGGTACAAATGAGGAGAAAATTGTTCAGTTTAAAAGTGTCCTAAACAAAGAATTTAAGATGAAGGATCTAGGTTTAGTAACCAATTTTTTGGGTATAAATGTTAACCAAAATCTAGAAACGGGGATTACTGAATTAAGCCAAAGAAATTACCTAGAAAATGTACTTAAAAGGTTTAATATGGAAAACTGTAAACCTATGTCAACTCCTATTGACCCAAACTTTAATGTTAAAATACTTGAAAATTGTAATAAAAGTAATGATGAGAATATTGAAAAATATTGTAGAGAAGTTATAGGATGCCTTATGTATGCAGTGTCAAGTACTAGGCCTGATTTATGTTTTACTGTCTCAATGTTGAGCAGATTTCAAACATATTCAAATGATATGTTAGTAACTGCATTAAAAAGAGTCCTGCGGTATGTCAAGAATACACTAAATTATATGTTAGTTTTCAAGTGTGAAGATAATGTCCTAGAGGGATATTGTGATGCTGATTGGGGAGGTGATCTCAAAGACAGAAAGTCTACCACAGGCTATTTATTTAAGTTTTCCAATTGTTTGATTTCTTGGTGCTCGAAGAAACAAGTATCAGTCAGTCTGTCGTCAACTGAGGCTGAGTATGTTGCAGTGAGTATGGCAGGAAGCGAAGCCTGTTGGCTGATAAACTTGTTAAGTGATTTTGGTTACTCAAATGTATGTCCAGTAAGTATGTATTGTGACAACCAGTCAGCCATTTTTATTGCAGGCACAGACACTCTTAAGCGCCTCAAACATATTGATATACGATATCACTTCATAAAGGATTTGATTAAAGATACTAAGATCTGCCTTCATTATGTGAAAACTAGTGAACAACCAGCTGACATACTCACTAAGGCTTTAAGTCTTGAATTGTTTGTAAGATGTTTAAATAAGTGTTGTATTCAAACTTAGAAATAAGATATAATTGTATCAGATAAGATATAAGATAGAACTGTATTACATTGAGAGGGGGTGTTAAAATATGGCAATGTAATAATTATTATTTGGTAACTTCAGTTTTAAGTTGTTGGCAACACTGTGTAGTGTTTTGTTTTTTCTAGTTGATAAATATATAACGGTCAACATTGTTGTATCAGTTTTGCTGTTAAAGTATAATAAAACATTTCGTTTATTAAAAGGCCTTTATTCATTAAACCTCAACAAAAACAAATATGTTTCTGGCTACAATCCAGTATGGCATTCCCTGCAATGCTGCTCTGGTGCCGCTACAGAGCTGATTGTGCACCCAGCAGTGACATATTTACGATTGCTAGTCTCGCAGCAAACGCTGATTAAAATCAAAGTATTGTAACGTCTTTACATTAGGGTAGTACCTTAGACATTTAGGAATGCATAAGCGCAACAACCATGCGTACGGAAAACTCCAATTACACACGCCAGCGGGGCCACGGTGGTTGAGCGGTTAGACTGCTCGCCTCCCACCAAGGCGAACCGGGTTCAATCCCTGGCCGGGTGACACATAATATTTGCAAGTGGGAATCGTGCCGGACGATGCCAGTGGTCGGCGGGTTTTACTCGAGGATCTCCTGTTTCTCCCACCCCTTCATTCCCGCGCTGCTCCATTCTCACCTCACTTCACCTTCATAGGCACTCAAGACTTTGATTTTAAAAGCCTCCCAAATTTTCTTTATTCGCACGCCAGCAAAATGGCATTACTGACCAGCAACATGGCGTGGCGTTGTTCGCCATTCAGCGTTCGGCAACCTACTTGCCAAGCGGTAGTCTGGCAAAATAAAAATACTGTATTCCGTATCGTGCAGTAGCCATTCAGACACAATGCTCGTTTCTTTAGAGCAGTGGTTCCAAACCAGTAGAAGTCTGCGGACCACTAAGCCTGAAACTGAATCAGCACGAACCCCCCATGCCATACCCCATATCAGTTGTAATCAAATTCGAAGGTTATAAAGGAAAAGGGTTTTTTAAAACACATAATTTATTATGACTATTAATAAGCATACAATACAACTTAATTACAAATCATTTAAAAATTAAAAATTACTTTTTTTTAACTTACAGCGTACTACATAGTCGTAATATAAAAAGTCTCAATTACAAATTTATTTGTTTGAAAAGGACATTGAAAAAAGTTTTTACCTCAAAGTTTTTCTCAGTGTGACTTTTGTGTACGAATTTGTTTGACAAGCTGAGGAATTCTAGGACTTAGGCTCTTGCTTAGAGCTACTCTCAAATCACTGCTTGTACCTAGCTGATTTGTTTGTTTGTTGTTTATTGACAGTAAAGTTGAGAATCCCTGCTCACGCAAAAATTTTGTCGAAAACACTATGAGATACCGGAAAGCTGCTTGCCGAATATTTGGGTAATATACGGCTTTTTTACACCACAACTCTTCTAGGTTTACACCAGACTCAAACGAGTCCTTTAAGTTACTGTCATTTTGAAGTTCGATAATCTCCTCTTGAATATTATCAGGGAGATTCTTAGGCTTGACATTGAAAGGATTTCGAATAATTTTTTTGTATAGCTTGAGTCTCACTGCTGCCGTATTCTGGGAAATAACGAGTAAATTCACCCTTGAGATTGCCTAAGTGTCTGAGAACGTTATGTTGTACCTTGTCTGTAACAGCGGCGTAGTCCCCGTCGTCAGCAAGGGTTTTCAAAGTCGGGAAAGATTGAAAGTTTTTCTCTTCATCTTTGCCTATCCAGAGATCAGTTTTACACAAGAACGCACGAAGTTTGTCCTCGAATACAAATATATTACCAACACCTTCAAACTTTTTGTTTCCAGAACCTTGAAGTTGTAAATTCAGCTGCTTCAAATGTCCAAAAACATCTACTAGATATGCGAGTTGCATCACAAAAAGTTGGTTTACTAAATTGTTCCAAGAAATGCTGCATTTTCGTATCAATAAAAAATACTTTTAGCTCTTCTCTCAACTCGTGTAAGCGTGCCAACATATTGCCTTTTGACAGCCAACGCATCTCAGTATGGAAAAGTAGCGTCTCGTGCTCAGAGTCTAATGCTGCACATAAAGTTTTGAAAATACGAGTGTATAAGGCACTACTTTTAACAGCGTTCACCATCTTTATGGCCAATTCCATTGCATTCGACAAGTCTTCGGGCAATGTTTTTGATGCTAATGCTTGACGACGAATTATGCAGTGCATCGTCACGGTGGCGGAGTACTTCTCTTTCACCAACGTTGGTAAGCCTGAACGTGATCCCAGCGTAGCAGGGGCTCCGTCGGTACAGAATCCAGTCAGCCTCTTCCACTCAATGCCATGCCTCGCCTCTCAGAGTAATCACAAATTATTTTTATCACATATTTTCCTTTCGATGTTGTTTTCAACTCTTAGGATCTTAAAAGTTCTGCCTTCATTGTCTCCTAAATACCGAACAAAAACTAGCATCTGGCTGCATTGAGCAACGTCAGTACTTTAATCACACTGCAAACTGAAATATGGAGACTTTTTAATTTCACTAACCAGCTGCTCCTCGATGTCATCGGACATTGTATCGATCCGTGCCTTCACAGTTTTGCTGTATAGGGCAATATCTTGAATTTTCTTATTAGCTTAAACCCCTAAAACGTGTTCGACTGCTTTCATCAAACATGGCTTTACTAGGGTTTCGCCAATAGTATGGGGGTTCATTTGCCTTGGCGATTAACTGTGAAACTTCAAATGATGCTGAGAGGGCTTTTTCAGAATATTCATATGCTGTACCGGTTTTCCGTAATTTAATTTTGTTTAAGTTTTGTATTTTTCCAGCGAAGAATTCAGGTGGCCGGTCACATAAGTTACAATTAAATTGTCTTTAAATGACGTTCTAGTTTTGCAGGTTTTAAGGCTTCATCACTGAGGACAGCAGCATAAATCACGCTCTGGGGTCTAATCTCCTTATTCACCTCAATTTCCGTGAATCCGAACTTGATATAAACACTGGCATATTTCCGCTTTGGATTCATTTTCGACAGAAAAGTTCAACCGAATAAGCACAATAATATCGCGCAATATCAGTAAACACAGCGAAAGGAATCGCACTGCCCTGCAAGACTCTCTGCTACAGACTGAGCGATTGAGTTGCCGACTGCCGTCTCTTCGCCCAGCACTGGCAGCCAGTGAGCACGTGACTACGCAGGCGCGCGCAGACATAACCACGAAGGCTTCACGTGATAGAGCTCAGATAGAGCGCTGTCACTTTCTGGTTGTTTAATGTTGGTGACAGTTCATTTGCTACATTTAAACATAAGTTATGAAAATTATTTTGTATCATATTGTAATAATAATTATTTTAAAGATATTTCAATTCAACAGCTGATAGTCATCGGCACGGATATATTCATCCCATCTCGTTCAACGCATATCGCTTTTAAAATCCACATTTAATGGCAACTTTTTTATATGTGCTGCCGGACCCTTCTGAGGCTCTCACGGACCACTTGTGGTCCGCGGACCACCGGTTGGGAACCACTGATTTTGAGCTTCGCGCTGCCAATAAACTGAATGTGTACTCCGAAATCAAAGGAACCTCTCCTCCGTTTCACTTATGTGAACTTAAGTCTCCTGCGGTACTCGAACTGCCCTGTTTACAGATAAATTAATGCGTTTGGACTGAGGGCTGATGACTTGTTGTCAGTCCCCAGCAGAACCGAATAACATCACAGTGACATCACCCATATGGTTCTGTGGGAACATTCATAATAGGCTGTTGAAGGTAATCTGAGCACTTTTGAAATCGGCATTAGAAAAATGTTTACTGCCCCTGCCTATATATATTTTAACAGGCGCATTGTTTTCATGCGCCCAATAAAGCTGGTAACGACGTGCGGAAAATATTTCCACGTCTTAACTTTGAACTAAAAGTGTTATGAAAACATTCGTAAATACAGAAGCAAGTTTTTTAAAATACATGTAAGTGTAAAAATAAGAAAACTTATAAACTATTAATTTTTTCTATATTTTTATATTTTTGCTTGACTTGCGGATGAATAAAGTAGTTATGCCCATGCCAATGTTAACTTTACATGTGGTGGAAGGGCAAACAACGAACATACAAGTAGATCATTAAAAAGGGCTCTCCAAAGTGCTTAGTTTACCGTGGACAGCCTATAGTAATTTGTATCGCTTGTATGTTCTGGTATTTTTGAAACCGTGTTGTTAAAAAATTGGTTTGCTTGTGGGAAGCGGACGAAAAGGCGCTGACGACATTTCAGCTCCAACTTAAATCCGGCACGGTCAAAATGTTATCATATATTTGTGCCGTAACAGTACAATTCGCGCTTATCGGGGCGCCTCCCCTCAAGAACACATTTTCGTGGCTGCCGCCAGCATAAAAAATTCCAGCTGCCAAGATTTTATGATCTAAAAACGATGAGGCTTTTATGTCGTGGCGATTTCGTGCTCAGCTAGCCATAAACCCGTAAATACATAGAAAACTATGCCCGAGCCTAACTCGGGATACACTATCAAGGGAAAAATTTTTCCACTGAAAGTAAAATTCACATGGACGTAGTTTCATTGTTTCGTTAATGCTTGTTTGGATTTTCAAGTGTATTAAAATCACATTGACACTATTTAGATCGAATGGAAATATTAACTATTTGAATATAAACTGAAGTGAACAGTATTAATTGCACGACCTGTTACATATTGCACAAGCCGCAAGAGGGGCGTATCTGGGTTCGTCCTTCTTAATGTATGTGTTGTTTGATTATAGTTAATTAACTCATACTCATCATTAACACACTTTCAGGCTGTCTCTTACCATCATTTGAAATGTATTTTACTCACGCATCCGGTTCAATAGTCCAGCCTGCCAGTCGCACTCATCACTGCACCGATGCTCGCAGCCACAAATTTTACACCCGCTGGTCATTTCTCTCGCTACTCGCTGCTCTTCTCGCTCGTCGTCTATCGCTCAAGGTCGCGCAATCGCCCAAATTCCAGACGCTCATCAACTTCCGTCTCGGAGGGCCGACGCGCTTTTATAGTACCAATAGAAAAGCTATGGAATATTCCCCGCACCCCGATTCACGCTGAGAGGGACAAAGACGACCAAAAACCATAACATTCTTCAGATGAACGCGGAAATTCAATCTGCCAAAGTTCAGGAGCGCGTGAAACGCAAAGCGCTTATCGCCGAGCCACGCGTGGTGGCAAGCCTGTGTAAGTTGGTCTTTGGTTTCTTGCGTGACCTTCACACATGTTCGCTCTCGCAAGCGATACGACGCAGCGAGCTCGTGACAATTTGACAAATATATTTTATTGTGAGACAATCAACTTGGCAGACCATTAGCTGACAGCCAGCCAGTAGTAAAATTTACTCAGTGGAGTAAGCGTGCCGAATTTTGTGAGAATCAAAAGTGGAGAGAGTGTAGTGGAGAAATTTTGGGCGGCTTTTAGCATCTGGGTCTTGAGAGTCCATGAGCGTGAAGCGAGGTGATTATGGAGCAGCGCTGGAATGTAAAGGCGGAGGAAATGGGAGATCCCGGGCACGATTCCCATTTGTAAAAATCCGGGAGCGACCCCACCGGGAATCGAGCCAGGCGCGCCTAGGTGGGAGGCGAGTAGTCTAACCACAACACCACTGAGGCCCCAGCGCTAGGGAAAAGGACTGCGGTAAGTGGAATAGCTGATAACCAACAGAAATTACGTCCGTATAACGGCGGCTATAAGTGTGGCACAATTCTAGCCGGTCTTGCATGGCAGCAAATGTGTACAGAGCACGGAATTTTATACGATAATCCAGTGAAGAGATATATCACATTATGGATATTGGGCGGACATTTGAATATCTTTTGGCAGTCATTTAGATGCAACTTTGCTAATCCTGGATGTCCGTGGGTATACTAAATTTCATAAAGTAACATCCATAAGATATTCTTTGGATATCTTTGGCACCCTTGCCTTAACTGCGCCATCAAAAACAAGGCAAATAATTATAAATNCACTACATTTCCAACCAATCAGGCGGCTAGCCCGCCTGGAAAATGACGTCAGCGCCTGGCCAGAGCCGGTAATTGATTGTCTACCTGCGGTCGCGTGGAGCCCGCCAAGCGACCCGTGTGGCGCGACGCAAACGAGTGAACGTTTCCAAACTGTTTTAATAATTAGTTTCGTTTGGTATGTCGCAGTTAGGTGTGTATCGTCACAATATTTCTGTCCTGGCATAATTTATTATTTTACGGTTCAGTCCAGTATTTGTCCGTGAAAGTGNGTGTATCGTCACAATATTTCTGTCCTGGCATAATTTATTATTTTACGGTTCAGTCCAGTATTTGTCCGTGAAAGTGTGAAATAGTTATTTTTGCATCAGAAATGTTTTAGAGTGTGTGTGTATGTATGTATGTATGTGTGTATGTATGTATATATATAGTATATATAATAGCGTTTTTGCGTCGGATATCGAGCATTAACTTGTGACAACAAACGACAAAATTTTGTTCCGCCTTTCGTAGTTCCGAAATCAGTTCAATGAATTTCTTTGGCAAATAATGTGCACAAAACATTTATATTGGATTNCCGCCTTTCGTAGTTCCGAAATCAGTTCAATGAATTTCTTTGGCAAATAATGTGCACAAAACATTTATATTGGATTTGTGAACGCTAACTAGCTTTTAGTCCTTCAATAATATAAGCCTGCTTTCAGACAAAGTTTTTATTTTAAGCTGCTTGTTTGGGGCAAATTTTAGAATTTTTTTTTATTTCTATAATTATTTCACCGAATTCAAATATTTCTTACGTAAGTTTTTACATTGTATTGTTATTGCTTTATTTTCTCCTAGCAATGTATACCTGGTATTTGTGAAAAATAGTTGAAAGTCTTACAAGCATAAATGNTTATTGCTTTATTTTCTCCTAGCAATGTATACCTGGTATTTGTGAAAAATAGTTGAAAGTCTTACAAGCATAAATGAAAGACATACCGTCAATTGTTATTTAGTTTATGGGTTATTTTGATCGTGATATGTTATTAAAATTATTGTTTGTATTAAAATGTTTCTCCAATGTTGAAATTTTTAACGTATTGTAATTTATGCCACTACATTATCTTGTCTTAAAAGCAATAACAGATTTGTAGCATAGGGAAATCTTCCTTTAATATGAATGAGTAAATCATCNCATTATCTTGTCTTAAAAGCAATAACAGATTTGTAGCATAGGGAAATCTTCCTTTAATATGAATGAGTAAATCATCTGTGTATTTAAGCATAATAAATAAGTGTAAATTAAAAAAAAATTGTTAGCCTAACACCAATGAAATAAATTAAGCCATTCAAGTTAAATTCAAAGGTAAAGTTAAACCATACCAGGTTAATTTCTAACGTTACAAAATTCCTTCCAGATTACTATAAATTTAGAATTATATGAATGTGGTATACTCGATTTTGGTAATATTGTATCTATACTACCAAAAAATTAAGGCATCTCTATTTCTCAATGGCTATTGCTTTTTACTGCTAATATAAGTGTACACCCCTAATACCCATGTTGGATTTTCATTTAGGCTAAACCAGTTTCTAAGCTGGAATGCGTTACATGCCTTAAACAAATAGTAATTGACGTGAAAACGCGCGAATTAAAAATGTTTCATAACTTTTTCTGAAAAATGATATAATTTATATATTTATGTGTAACTCATCTTCACAAAAATACACAGTATTAAATTTGTCCAAAATGTGATTTCTTACTATTAACAGTTATATTACTTCGTTAAATTTCACTGTTAATTTCTGCTCGCAATTTGAAGACAATCATGGATACAGGCTGTTGCTTCGTCCAAGAGAGAATTTAATTTGCGAAGTGAATGACGGCAAAAAAAAAAAAAACACGAAACTACAAAAATTAATAATCGGAAATTGTATCTTTCTGTTTTATATTTCAATTGATGAAATAGGTGGTATCCTAACGAATCTTCTATAAGGAGTCAAAACGTTTCAAATTGCCTACAAATGTAGATTATGTTTGCTAGTATAGGTTTAGATAACTTCAGTATGCTACAAGTCCCAGAATAGCTTATTAGCATTAAATCTACCGTAAGATTGTTTAAAAAAAAAAATCTTCATTTCTAAAATCCGAATCCTACTAGTGTTTCTTTGGCACGGTTCGATTAATTTAGAACATTGAGCATACGACCTACGTTTACCATAAAAAAAAGATACGTGAACCTATTGTTCTCAGTGTAAAGTAGTAAAGTTTAAAAATGATATATCCAAAGATCTGAAGCAAGTGTTATTAAATTCGCGCGTTGCATGAAATTAAATTGAGGAATTGAAACGATTGCGAGCTGAATTACGACTTGGCTACATCATTACTTAAAATCTGGTTCCATTTTATCGCGAGAGGGTAGTTGTTACCGAGACAGATGCGTTAAAGGGGGATACCACTCGCTCCTGAACTCCGCTGTACTCCCTTTAAATATTCAGAACCAAGAAATCGATTTTGAGCAAACTCCGTGCTGTGTTTCCCTTCCTGATCTAAGCCTCCTGCCTATGATTGAATACCAATGAATACATTTCGTATCCCTGTCATATGTTATCACTCACGACGTCTTTCTACGCACGCACTTAATTGTAAGAAGGAAGAACGAAAGACCCAAAATTTATGACATACATAGCAAGTTTTAAATACCATAAAATTTGTTGTAATTAAAGTTGCTGAATTGTAAATTAGCTGCTCTGAATGAGCTCGGTTTATTGGGATATTTATGCACTGATCATTCCGTGGGTTTTCGTTTTGTCCTTATGTAGAGTCTACATTAGAAAATATATTTTTGTAACATTAAATTTTAATAATCCATTTTGGTAAGAGGAGTGATACGCAGAACATTTGCGACTTCTTGTTTTTAACTTGTCATGCCTTGAATAATTTAAGGACCGGCCTTCGTAACAAAAATATAATTCCCATTAAAGATTTTTTTTTCCAGAGCATCATAACTTACTGAAATTCGACTAACATAATTAAATAAAATATATTTGTACTAATTAAAAACATACGACACCCGGTGTATGTTTTAGAATCGCTGTACTTGCCACCCCCTTTTTTTTAACACGTTTTGTGAACGTTATGCACGAAATAGACAAATATATTTTTCAGTTCTCTCGTTCTTTAGCTTAACTCTGTACTTACGTCGTGTTTTGTTATTTATTAAAAATTAAGTTTTGTCACAGAGCAAGGTTGTGTATACATTCAAGCTACATAGTTTACCGTAACCATTAGATCATTCCAGAGGCGGAACCAGACATTTGCTTTCGAAGGGGGCCCAATCGGATACAAGTCGCATAAATAATTGTTCCCACAGGCGTAACAAAAAATTAAAATTGGCACATATCACTTATGTCAGTTTTTTTACTTGTGTCTATTAATGCACATTTCAGAGTATCTCATATAGTTGTCTATGTACGGTGACGAGCTTCAGATGGAGGCCCGGACCCTGTTTACCACCCTTATAAGTACACCATTTGCAGTAAAGGAGATGTGCCTTTGCCATATATAAGACTACATTGCGTAGCTAACAGAGATATAAGAATAAGACAATTTACTGATTTATCAAAATTTACTAACATTCGAGAGGGGCCGTGAACCCCTAGTCCACCCCCACACCTTTTTTATGGCTATGCCACTGACTTAAGCGTAAAGTTTTTAATTACTAAACACAATACTTGTTTTACTTAATTATGTAACAGAAACACACCTAAGTGCTGTCGCATGCGATACATTGATATGTCTTGAATCTGTAGTTTCTAACATGTATTATTACATACTGTAATTATCTAATAGAAACTTATTTGTAATAAATATTTGTGCTGAATGACAATGAAGGCAATAACTGCAATGTGTCATTACATGCAGTACGACTACCTATCAACGGTTGCTTACTAAAATGTGTGCATATTTAACATTGTCCTTATGTGTTTGTATATACATTATGTTTATTTTACCTTCCTGATTCATTTGTTACTTTTTTTTTTTTTAGTCTGAAGATACGGCCACTGTATTTTGTTCTGAAATGAATGGCTACAAATACATTCTTTTGTTTCTCAGCATTAAATAATTGTTTATTTATTCATAACTAGCGAACCGGCCCGGCTTCAACCAGTAACAATTTAGTTTTAAAAGCGATACAAAAATGGTTACCGTGGGTCATCCTCAAAAGATAAACATATGCTATAGCGGACTTTTCTGTAAACATTTTTGAGAGCTACAATTCTGTAGCACATTAATTTGATGTACCTCTTATGGTTCAGTCAGCGCAAGCCATGTAAGCGCCCTAAAAGCGGTTTTTTACGACTTGATTACAAACGGTTTGACATTTCTCTACTATCCTTACATTAAATATAAATTTATTATACACCAAAACCTTTCTCAATATATTCTCTAAATGATGTTGAAAACCCCATCCAAATCTATCAAGAATTTAGAAGTTTTAAGCGAATACACAGACATACGCGGTTAAGCTACTTTGTTTTATACTATTAAGATATTACCTGAATGTATTCAGCGAGTTCGTCGATCAAAGCTTGACACACATCGGGAACAGTCTGTCCAAAATATTGTTTTGAAATCCTGAAGAGGTTTTGGAGGCTGGAATAACTGACACCTGTGGCCGAAAAACTTAAGGTAACTGCCAATCTATATTGCACAGAAATGGCCTGTCTCAGGTGTGTATCGTTCTTTGCTATCTATCTATGCTATCAAATATTGAGAATCTACTGGTGACATCCACGTAAAGTTTTCACGCTGACCGCCAACATGCTGGAATCTCAAGTATGCCATTACAGAAAGCCGGATCTGCTNATCCACGTAAAGTTTTCACGCTGACCGCCAACATGCTGGAATCTCAAGTATGCCATTACAGAAAGCCGGATCTGCCACCGCCGTCTCCTTTTTCTCTTCTTCCTTAAAGCCGAGTTAATGCACGCGAGCTCAGGTGCAGCTACCTGCGAACCCATGTCAGAATACGGCTGTAAGAACACCCGCGTCTCACTCTCAGCACGAATACTGTTCACACATGGNCGCGTCTCACTCTCAGCACGAATACTGTTCACACATGGTTCGCTGGTTTTGTTACGCAAGCTTGTTCTGGTTCCGACTTCAGCTCGGGTCAGAAATCTGAGCGACGAAATGGGCTTAACACCGAACCGAGCCCGAACCGAACAATCCTCTGTTCGGTTCGGTGTCACGTTACGGGGAAGTGCTCCATAGTGTGTACATATCTTAAACCAGAGCTTTAATATTCATCTTGAAATAATTTATATATTCAGAAAACGTTTTATCACACTTGTTAAGGAATTATTAGAGAGTAAATTAAAACCTATTGTTGTACAAATTAATACAAATTTTTTTTTTTTTTTTTTTTTCGTAACTTGTTCACGTTTAATAAAACACTGTGGAAATCAAATCTAACTGGAGTTACTACCGTAATAAGGCAAACAAAACAGCTTTTAAGCCTTATCGAAAATTTGTTTCAACTCGTAGGCACATAAGCTCTTTGCATTTTCTGTTTACCATAGTAACCGATTTAACAGCAGCACTTAATCGGCAAATCGACAGTAGGTCAAGACAGTGTTATCTTTTTAGTCGTGGAGGAATATGTAACGTGCAGAAAAATGGCTCCAAAAGGGCATTTGGAAGTGCACACCTAACAGTTAACCTACTAAAATGACGGACTGAATTGTGGTAGAGTTTGAGCCCTGACTCCTTCTTTGAAACCAATATTGGGAAGTAGAATGTGTGTGTACTTGAAAGGAATGATTCCATTTTCTATTTATCCCTGATTTTATTTTTCCTAGGTCTATGCTGTTTTCCTCGGCTTTTTCCTAACCCTCGATGACTCGACATCTACTTCCAGTTTGTCTCCAAAAATTGGCGGTCTTCAAATTTTCCCCATCCCGCACGTCAACTCACTCTCTTGCAGTTTTATCGAATCTTTCTCCGTCCGTTCTACTTAGATAGATATTCCTGTCTATTATTTTTCGTTTTATGCAGTACTCCATATTGTCAACTTTCATTATTTCCTTAAATATTAATTTCTTTCTGTGTCCAATTAGATTTCCCCCAACGTGTCTCGTGAAGTTTTAATTTTTCTTGCGTCGGCTCTTCCTTTTTTACATAAAACG
>NQII01010599.1:0-34329 GCA_002778355.1 Clitarchus hookeri
CATTCATGTCCATTGTGCATTCCGACGGACGTGGACAATTCCAGCAGGACAATGCGACACCCCACATGTCGAGAGATGCTACCGAGTGGCTCCAGGAACACTCTTCTGATTTTAGACACTCCCATTGGCCACCTAAATCACCAGACATGAACATTATTGAGCATATCTGGGATGCCTTTCAACGTGCTGTTCAGAAGAGATCTCCACCGCCTCGCACTCGTATGGCTTTGTGGACTGCCCTGCAGGACTCGTGGTGAGAAATGCCTCCTGCATACCTTCAGACATTAGTAGAGTCCATGCCACGTCGTCTTGCGGCACTTCTGCGTGCCCTACACGATATTAGGCAGGTGTACCAATTTTTTTGGCTCTTCAGTGTACCATCAGTGATGTATACAGTAATGAGGTACAAACTTTTTTCTATGGATAATCATTATTTTGACATATGTTTGTAGATTTTCCCGAAACGTGAAAGCTAACCGAATATTCCCGGAGAAGTAAGGGTTAGAATAAAATCCTGGCCATATCTGTGTGCGTGTATTATATGTGCGTGAGTTGCTTGGCGTGTAAAGTTTTAACGAGTGTCAGAAATTTTTAATTAGCCGCAGCACCTTTTCCGAGTGTATGGAAAACGTTTACAAGCAAAAATGTTTTTTTGTTCGCTCATGTTGGAATGTTTCTGGAAGAGGGGAATCGGGGATCGGCTCTCAAGACCTCGTTGTTATGAGCCGTCCAAATCTCTCAACTCAACTGAACTGAGCTAATAGAGGGGGGAATTACACAAAAAGACTTTACCCATGTACTTTATGATGTGGGCTTCCCCGAGGGGAAGCGAGCATTTATCAAATACAGTATGACATTTTTTGGTGCCCTTTTGCCATTATTTTTTGTAGCACTTGAAGAAAAATTTCTGTAAAATGTACAGTAAAAATGCACTGACACTGCTTATNTTTGCCATTATTTTTTGTAGCACTTGAAGAAAAATTTCTGTAAAATGTACAGTAAAAATGCACTGACACTGCTTATCAATACAATTTTCCCAATGTGTTCTATCGCGTTCTTGAAATATCCTTGACATTTTAAAACTCGATTTACACGGCCCTTTGAAACCGCATCAAATTACAAGCGACCATTTGGAGTGGAATTTTCAGCAGTGAGAGAAACCTAGCCTGAATTTCTAGCTGCTAGTTGTTATGAGCAGTGACACGTTTATAAAAAATACTTTTGTGAATATGCCAAAAAAAAACATGCTATTACAAAAAAAATTTATTCTGTTCAAAAAAATATTTACTCTGTGGACTTGTCAGGTTCTTCCATAATTTTCTTAGTGGTGGAGCGGGCTCCCTTTCTGTGCACAAATTTTCATAAAGATGTCTAGCCATGCTAGTGAACGGTATTTATGTTTAATCAGGCACGAAATATATAGCAATTTGAAATCAGATGAAACAAAATTTTTTTATTGTTGTAATATTACAGTTTTTATGCCCTGTATTGTACATTTTTGAACAACTGTAATTTGTGTAATTTATAGAATTATTTTTTTTTATATATATAATGTTAGTTCAGGCATACGTACAGTGAAACACAAAACAGCGACAAATATAATGTGTCACGTTCTGTTTAGTTGGCAGAGAGCTGGCTAGGTTTACCTAATTAAGGCGTATGCGTGGAACGATAAAACGGTCTAGGAGAAACAACAGATCTGCTTTGTGTGCTTCTCGAAAATGTCGAGCCTACTGGTAAACCGTCAGCAAGATGACGTGATATTTTCCCTCATAAGTCCACGTCAGACACATCATAAGCAAATCGTAAACATGCAATGCCCCCATACCCTCTGGATAGGCCTAAAACTTGCTATTAGATATCGTAAAACGAATCATATTCGCAGATGCACTTACAGCTCAGAATCAAAGCATATGTCCAGTTTGCACAGACTTTTCTATGTATTTTCATCATACCCAATACGCAAATGTGAGCGTAAGATAAAAAATATTGCGTGTGTTTGACGACAGCGTGAGCTCGTGCATTAGAAGTAGGCTGTTCTTGCAAAAAATGTTTAAGAATATGTTGTAGATGAGAACCACACTTTTATGAGCTTTCGGGGAGAACATGCTTATGCGAATGCCGTTGTGCAGTGTAGTGGACCAAGAGAATCCATTAATTTGTAATATAACTGTAATCTCGTTGGACGTCGATTATATCTGTGTACTTTTCCGAGAGTTAATTAGGCTCGAAACGTGCGTGTAATTACGAAGTTCTCCATTGGTTGTACTTGTATGTTCGTTTTTCGTTTGTCCTCGGGCAAGCAGCCAGAAGAAAATGTTGCCAATTCGACTGTGTGTTTTAAAATACCTTTTGGCTTTTATTAAAATTTACTCCTCTGATGGGCTAGCAGCAATGACTAGGCGGCGAAGAAACTGGATGTAGGCCCATGTCTTATTGAGAACATGGGACTAAAATTACCGTTGGAATGGTAACTCAGTCGATCTGACCTCAGACTGAAAATAGCAAAGACTGACGATGATTAAAGTAGCGCTGTAAATCAACAGTTGTTTATTTGTAATATATGGGTAGTTGGATCACAAAACGTGTTGATGAGATGAAGATAAACATAAATGTCGCATAGCAAGGAGAGTTTATTGGAAGCATGACTGCTGGAGTGATAGTTATTGGTATTGTGGTCGTGTGTGATGAGATGTAATTACCTACACATTTCATTCGGGAGAAGCGACGATGAGAAGTAACGGTGGAGCAAATTGGAGCATCATGAGAAAATCCGCCCCGTCATTGACAACGTTTGCCACGCTTCCTACACGCAAAAATTCCTAACTCGTATCCGCCAACAGTCGAAAGCGTGAAACAGGAAGTTCAATTGCCGACCACTGAGACGAAATTCAAGTTTGCTTCAGGTTGATACGAAGATAGCAATCACAAAAGTTAGTCAAGCCAACAGCCGCGCTGCTGATAAGTGTCGACGGTTTTTCCTCCAGTTTTACTTTCTTTCCAGTATTCCTTAAAATATGTTCTTGGAGTTTCGTTGCCCTATTTCTACTGGATTTCACTCCAGAGATCTCTGATGAAGGGAAGGTTTATTGATCATAACTACTCGGTACTATGTAATTTTGGATTAAATAAGGCTGAGTGATTTAATGCTAACCATAACTTATTGACCATAACTTTCTTTATTCTTGGCATAACTCTTGACCATAACTTATTTTATTCTTTGCATTTAATTGCACTATCTTACGCCTGAACTACGAAAATATTACTTGCTTCACTTTAATTGTTCGCCAAATAAAGGCACTATTAAAGGTCGTGTGTTAAATTATGTTAGTTCAGAAATATTAGACAGTGCTAGATTAGGCCATGACAAGTAAATTTATATTTTAGACTAGTGACGAAAATGTTAGAATAATGTATTACGAGAGTTTCGGACGTCAAACTGCCTCATACCTGCTCGTCTGTAACTCGCGCTTCTGGAGAACTTCGGTTCGATCCTTGCCGACTCCTGCACAGGGACAACTACTTCCGCGCGGTTTTCTATACATACACATTCTTAACAAATACCAGTGTGGTTACTTTATTATGTGCTTTCTTAGTTTTTCACGCGTTAAGCGCTAGCCCTTATATAATTTAATTTTGGTCAGCACTTTGAAGAATGCAGAATACGTTATTGAAATAAATACGTGGATAAAGTAGTGTATTTGCTGGAGCACCAGGAGAGCTAATACGCATGGCTTGAGACTCCAGTTACTCTTTTGTTCACTAGAAGAAAAAATTCTCCTGAACAGGCAGAAAGAATTTCTGTGGAAACGACAGGGAAGTGCTACTTTGGTTTATTAGCAGATGGCTACGCACGCGGAGCGAACCTCGACGCCACGCTGACTCTTCTAGCAGATGGCTACGCACGCGGAGCGAACCTCGACGCCACGCTGACTCTTCTAGCAGACGCCGCTTGTCGCACCGCACAGGGAGTAGACACGCCCAGTTGGTTGTCTTTTACATTGCTTACGTTATTTTCCCCAAACAAAAAGAATAGGCTTCATGCGATTTCGGTGGTTTTGCACAAAGGTTGACATTCAATTTTAGGTGTTTAATATTACNTTTGCACAAAGGTTGACATTCAATTTTAGGTGTTTAATATTACCTGGAAAATGTTGTGAGTAATCACGCATTCGCTGTAAAACCAACGTAACGTCATACTCATACATGTGGATCTATTTCCTTATTTTCAGTAAGGTACCCGCAAAAAAATTGCTATCTTGTGAAATATACGTACTTTTATTTGCTACTCAGCTTCAGGTGCGCCTAGTTCAGTATCCCGACATATGTTCGCTGCAAGTTGTCTGTAAGTTAATGCAAGTAACTAAATACCAAACAAATGTATTAGTTTATATCGATTTTTAAAGATTTAGAATACATCATTAGGATGTATTATAGTGCTGAATAAGTATTGAAAGTAGCGACGATTATAATTTTCGAAAACAATATTTTAACCAGTAGACAACAAGTAGAGGAGAGAGTAATAGCGGATAAAATTGTTTCTTTGGCTACAAAGAACGATAGCCACGCATTAAATTTCTTCATATGTAAGCCTCAGGTTCGAATCCATTCGTTCGAGCATAGTACAGAAAATATGAGAGAATTAACGTCTTAACATAAAAACCTCAGCATATTAGTTTGAATTTACGTAAATCCAGGACTAGTATTGTACATGGTTAAGACAGCCTGCGTCCTTTTGTTGATGGTGCATGCTGCTGCTGGCACGTCGCCATCTTATTATTGGTTGTTGTCATTGCAATGAAACAACAAAACCTCTCCTTACATTATGATAAATACTTGCAAGAACAAAAGAGTTGTCAGTTGCCATATCTTCAGCTGGCCCACTTTAATTAANAAATACAGAACGCATCAAAAATACAGCATGACCATAACAAATACCCCAACTTTGAAGGTCTATAATATCAAAAACCAAACAACATACAGCCTTGATCGACCAATAAAAATGAACCGTGGAACCGTGCAGTTTGTTTACCATACATTCATAAATGTTCAATGTTACCACCATGAGCGGTCACAACTACGAATGACAACTACGCGATAATCAAACTCGTTCCACGCTCTTGTCAGCATGTCCGGTGTTACGGTTTGGATGGCGTTCGTAACTCTCGGTTTGAGGTGGTGAGGGGGAAGCGAGCTCGCATTCGACACGTCAATGTGAAGGGGACGGTCTGATGTTTCCTTTATGTGCCCAGAACTAGGCAGACGATGCCTTCACGTATAAGCTGGTTTTTATCGATGAAGCGGCGTTCCATACAAATGGTAAGGCAAACCGGTACAACGTGCTGATATGGGGCCAGGAGCCTCCACACGAAACCACCGAACACGAGCGCGCTTCCCCCAAAGTGAACGTGTTTTGCGCTGTATCCAAAGACATGGTTTTCGGCCCTTTCTTTTTTAACGAGCCCGTTGTTACTGGAATACCTTATTTGGACATGCTTACAGAGTGGTTGTTTCTTCAGTTAGAAGAGGCGGCTGGGGACTTCATTTTCCAGCAAGATGGTGCGCCACCCCATTGACACCTAGCTGTTCGCGGATACCTGAACGAGACTTTGCCGCAACGCTGGATTGGTCGAGGAGCAGCTGGTGACCAGGNCGGATACCTGAACGAGACTTTGCCGCAACGCTGGATTGGTCGAGGAGCAGCTGGTGACCAGGCTCTTCATCACTGCTCCCAAGAAGCCCGTATCTTACCCCGTGCGATTTTTTCTCTGGGGGTACATAAAGGATCAAGTGTTTCGTCCACCATTGCCGGCTAACATTGTCGACCTGAAAACGAGAATCATTGAACATTTATGAAGATATGGTAAACAAACTTCACAGTTCCGCGGTTCATTTGATTGGTCAGCCATGGTTGTAGGTTATTTGGTTTTGATATTATAGACCTTCAAAGTTGGGGTATTTGTTATGGTCATGCTGTATTTTTGATGCGTTCTGTATTTAAGTAAACACATCACATTTCGTGATGAAAACTGTAGGCTTTGTTTTCATCTGTAGTGAATTGTACAGTGCCGGTCAAGTATAACGTCCCTATGCTTCGTGTACACAGTTGTATTCACCGAGTCTGAGTTACATGTAGAATTTTAGTTACAGATACACCGAGGGTGCCCTTATTTAAGTTATAGTGCCCTAACTTTGTAAAACTACCGTTTTAAGTCCTATGTAATTTAGCATGAAGCGAGGTTAGCATATTATTAGAGGACTCGATACCTGTGAACCATACAGCATCAGGAGAATTATTTAGTATGTTTTGGCGCAAGGACGTGGGGCGAGGAGCGTCGGAGCTGTTCATGCTCTGTCATTCCGGTCGGCCGGCGGCCATATTGTCCACACTGTTGGATGTAGCTGACCTTGACCTTTGACCTTTACCCGGTAACCTTTAACCTTGAAAATCCCAAAAAAATTACAAAAATTATAAAGAAATCGATTATTAAATTTATAAAAAATAATTTAATAATTAAAATTTTGAATGTTTGGGCATAAAGTTGGTTCACGACTAGAAGATACTTTCTTGAAGCCCTGCTAAAGATCTGCTTTCAAGCCCATTTCGTATCCTTCCGCCAAAGGTAAACAAACATTACCATGTGGCAGTCACGTGGCAATGTTTACATTCCACTGTGTGTGTGTGTGTACATGTGTTCGTACATGACCATACCCATTATAAAAGTAATGTATATATTATTAATGGATATTCCACAAGCGTAAAGTTTTTAATCTTGAGAATTTCATACAAAAGAATATGCGACGCAAGCGAAAAACATTTCATTCTATAAACCCAAAATGTGAGTATTAAAAATTTGATTTGTGTATGTGTGTGTGTGTGCGTGTGCATNCAAGCGAAAAACATTTCATTCTATAAACCCAAAATGTGAGTATTAAAAATTTGATTTGTGTATGTGTGTGTGTGTGTGCGTGTTCATGTGTGTGTGTGTGTGTGTGTGTGTGTGTGCAGGTTTGATTTTGACTGGGGGGTTGGGTGGGGGAGAAAAACTTTTACTTTGATTACATATTATAGATGTGGCACAATACTTCGCATTGAAATGTGTCAACATTCAAGGAGTCCATCGAAGAACATAAACATGGCACCGCCAATCTCTCATAAGTCCCCGGATGGCCGTGCTGTCACGAGGTCAGGAACAGAAGTTTCCATAACTCTTATAGTGGGTTTGCAACAAAAATGCAACCCGACAGACTTTGTCCAAATAATTGAGCCGGCGGTAGGCCGCTGTGTTTATGTTTTAGTTGAACTCCGGGCCCGTATTCAATGCTGTTAACCTCTGTTGCTATCTTAAAATATTTTTCCAAACAAAAATCTAACTTAAAACTAATACGAAAAGACATTGGTTTCACTAATGTCTAATATTCAAACAATCAAATTGAAACATGTTGCTAAGGAAATGCTTAGAGGAGGAACAAAATAAGTGTGCCACAGATTTTGTAAAGAAATGACATTAACAAATTAAACATAACTAAAAAATGTGGCTCCAGTAAACAAAATATTAAAGAGAACTGTTGTTTACAATAATTAAAGAAGCTGACAATGGTGTATCCTAACATCTCCAGTTTGCATTAAGTTAAAACATCCTAAATGCATAAGCCGCAGTACTTATAAATACTGCTTATTTATTTATTAGTTAGTTAGAAGTACCGGTAATAACTTATGGACTGTAGTGATTCCTTTTGCTATAGAATTACCATAGATCAAAACAAAAAAGTACATAAACAACTCAACACAGCAGCAACTCTATATAAAAAAAAAGAAATGAATACATCCATTTCCACTCCAAAAATTGTAAACCAATTATTTAAAAAAATGACATGCTTCAATAGCTGCTCTCTGATGTAGACTGCTACTTTACATATAATGCTATAAAGCAATGCTCAACAACATTACCCTACAATTTAACACTACACAAAAAGATTTTGCAAAAAAAAGGATACAGCAAACGCAATGTTGTGCTCCTGCAGCCAATTGATGATGGCATCCTTCCTCCAGCTACTGTTGGGGAACTTCTCCAGCTGAAATCACCACACGATACAACAAATTAAAATGTCTGTTGTATAGAATGTTTGAATTAAGCACAATTCTTTCCAAAACATAAACTTTTAAATAGTTGGTTGGTTGCATAGTATTTATTGGATACCAAATGTATGATTGGAGACATCTATAATGCGAACGTGATAAGAATGTCTATAACTACTGTGCTAGACATTCTTAAACTTTTTATCATATTACATGTAACTGTTTTCCTGATACCTGTGTTGACTAGCACAGAATCTAACATGTCACAAACAATATAAATATTTTATTTATTCAAAAACAAAAGGTTGGAGCTCACACCTGTGTGCTGTGATATGGTGCATTGTCCATGACGATTACCCTTGTATGTTTTTGGTATCAATAACTGTATTTCACCCAGAAACTTAATTTTGGTCCTTTTTAAATTATGCAAATTAGGTTGGCTATGTAGCACTGAAAGTGAAAAATATGACACATCATTTACAANGATAAGAATGTCTATAACTACTGTGCTAGACATTCTTAAACTTTTTATCATATTACATATAACTGTTTTCCTGATATCTGTGTTGACTAGCACAGAATCTAACATGTCACAAACAATATAAATATTTTATTTATTCAAAAACAAAAGGTTGGAGCTCACACCTGTGTGCTGTGATATGGTGCATTGTCCATGACGATTACCCTTGTATGTTTTTGGTATCAGTAACTGTAGTTCACCCAGAAACTTAATTATGGTCCTTTTTAAATTATGCAAATTAGGTTGGCTATGTAGCACTGAAAGTGAAAAATATGACACATCATTTACAAAAACTAAAAGACAATGGCTGTAGAACAGCTGTGTTGGGAAATGCATTAATACACAATTGTTTTCTTAAAAGATTATGACGGCGATTTCATTGATTACGATGTCCTCTCGTGTTTAGTGAAGTGATACAAATATGTTTAATAGTAGGGGAAGTTCCAGTTATATCGACTGTAATCTATTTGGTGACGTATAACAATGGCATTTAATGCCACAATGTAACTTCTAAATACAAAACAAGCTGTTTCTTCAGAATCTTAAAATGCACCATCTCTTCATAACCTATATAAAATTAGTTGGCTATAACAAACTCACTATAGAGGCAATTTTCCTTACCATTGTCAGTTGTNTGTTTTCTTAAAAGATTATGACGGCGATTTCATTGATTACGATGTCCTCTCGTGTTTAGTGAAGTGATACAGATATCTTTAATAGTAGGGGAAGTTCCAGTTATATCGACTGTAATCTATTTGGTGACGTATAACAATTCAATGGCAATTAATGCAGCATTGTAACTTCTAAATACAAAACAAGCTGTTTCTTCAGAATCTTAAAATGCACCATCTCTTCATAACCTATATAAAATTAGTTGGCTATAACAAACTCACTATAGAGGCAATTTTCCTTACCATTGTCAGTTGTTTTATAATAAATTTCCACTGTATGTATTGGGTTGTTTATGAAGAATCCCTCGCAGGGGTACACAAATTCCAACACAAAGTAGTTTTCATTTTTAATTACACATTGTAATACTACCTTTTGGTTAGGTGATTCATACACTCACATTTGAGTCTATATAACCCTACAATCCTTGGTTAGTGTAAAATAAAAAAATCCTAGGTTAATGTAAAACCCAACAATCCTAGGTAAGTTTAAAAATGTAAAATAGTGATTCACCCATCGTGGGGTTAGGTTTTGTTAGGTTAGGTGGGCACATGTTACGAAATTAGTCGGACGTTAATGCCCCTCGTATATTTGTGTTTTCCATCATTAGTGGAGTGGAAATATGCCAGTTTCCGTGAAATTATTATTATTTTTACAGAAAAGCCCCCTAAACTTAATAATTACACAAATAAAACGTTAAAAAGACACGTAGACAACGTTCGACGACGTTATCAAGTTATTAACAAATTTGTTTATGTTCTTGTAAACACATTTCGTAGGCCAACATAATTGACCTTAACACACGCAACTTGCAAACGCAATGGTTAATATTACATATATTTTAACATACCTTAGCATTGTGGATCTGGAGAGTTTCAAAATTTCTGCCGCTCTTTCCGCCACGTTGTAGGGTTTCATTTCCCCTCCCCTAATTAGGGAATACAACGATTCGGTGAGGTTAATGATGTCCTGTTGGCATTGATGAGTGGTGACTTCTCTTTTCTTCACCTTGCTAGAACTCATGACTGCACACAAAATCTACCGCAACATACAACGTAAAATACAGTAAATAAAATGTTAAGCAAACCTGAAATAAATTAAAAAAATATATAACACGTGAGAACGCACTACGAGTAATCTCTTATACAGGTTTCAGAAACGAAAGGACAAGAAATAATAAAGAGCGGATATTAGTAAAAAAAAACCGATAAATTAATTATTATAGGTTAAACAAGATAATCGCGCAAATTCTCTGGTACGTGTGTCAACCACACCCAGTCAACAACACACGGAACGAAGATTTGTAAACAAATGGCCATGCTACTTTCACCTTGAGCGGGATCATGCGACTATGCAAGAAACGTTGAAATCTAAATACGTTAGCATCACGTCATTAATAATTGCCATAATAAGATACAATTCTTTTCGACACCCATTTGTAAGCGATAAATTAAGAATTACGTTAAAACTTTGGAACTATTTCCTTTCTTTGTGCTGGAAACCTAACGGCATAACTGTATCCGCGCTCGCCGCTGTTTGTAATGTTATATGCATGTCGCTAACGGCTAGGGTGTTTTTTCAAAGGTTGATTTTCAAAAGTTTCTTCCAGTTGTGAACCGACTGTAGAAGGGACTCGGGAAAGGAACCGAGGCGCCAACTGGTCGCCATATTGTGACGTCACCCGATCACCATGTTGGATCCAGGTGACGTTTGACCTTTGCCTATAACCTTGACCCAGTACCCGTGGCATTGTATAACTTTAAAACCAAAAAATAAAAAACTTATTAAAAAAATTATTTGAAGATGTACATGTAGGAGATCCGGGGTTCGATGGCAGGTGGATTGACTTAAGCTCCCGACACGACCAACCCTCGCCAGGTCGGCTGGTGTCCATTTCGTCAGTCATGTTAGATGTCAATACCGAAGATCCTTGACTCAAAACCCTTAACTCAAGACTCAAGACCCAAGACTCTTGACTCACGACCCTTTACCCAAGACACTTGACCACATGAACCATGACCTTTGACCCCATGTCCGTGTACTTAACCTTCCAGCCATCATGTTTCTATAATTTTCCACTTCATGCTATGTCATTCCATCTTGCTATTTCATGCTCTGTCATTCCATCTTGATACTTCATGCTATGTCATTCCATCTTGCTACTTCGTGCTCTATCATTCCATCTTGCCTCTCTCTTTCTTCTCTCTCCCACCTCTTTTCTCTCTTAGACCTTCGTTCGCCATCTTGAACGACGTCTGCTGTAGTTCCCTCACCGCCTGCTAGGGGCGCTGGTGTCGGTCATGTTATTGTTTATTGCTACTAGAGTGCTCAGGTGTAACCGATCGCTCTACATGCCAGCGTGTATATTTGTTTATGAATTTAAAGATGAAGTGTAATTCGCCATTTTCGAGAAGGTGTAAATAGGGTATGTAATTATTCAAATAATTAGACAATTTTAAATCCTTCCAATTTATATATGTATATATATATATATATATATATACGTGTGTGTGTGTGTGTAATTTTTAAGCGAAATCAAATTTAGAGTAAGCCAGACCCCAATCACACTCTCAATTTTGTCTACAAAATCGAAGTTTTAATTTTAAAATGTTTTGTTATAATTCAACTGTGCATTCCAGATTTGAATATTTTTTTTTACGGTTTTATGAAAAAAGAGGTAACCATACCATGCTTTTAATGCCATTCCGCTTGCCCCCTAACCTGCCGTGTAAATGTTTTCACAATGCGAACGGCTCCACGACTTGGGACGGGCAGTGTTAGCATTTTAAAAGGTCCGCGCCTGTATGGTGTCAAATAACCCTTGTGTTAGCTTATGTGCTTTCATGTCGTTTTCTCACGTTTACACCTGCATGGTGTCTGGTAACTGTGAAGTGTCTGCATGTTTGATTTTGCTACCGTGTCTTATAAGACGATCTCCACGCCGCACTCGGCAGCTAACTACAGCACACTGTCCATCCAGCTAGCACTGTGGATTGATGTGTGGGTTGGTGTGTGGATTGATGTTTGGGTTGTTTTGTGGATTGCTGTGTGGATTACTGTGTGGATTGGGGTGTAGATTGCTGTGTGGACTGCTGTGTTGTGCTGATTGTGGTGGGTGTGGTGCTGATTGTGGTGCATGTGGTTCTAATTGTGGTGTATGTGGTGCTGATTGTGATGCATATGTTGCTAATTGTGGTGCGTGTGGTGCTGATTGTGGTGCGTGTGGTGGTGAGTGTGGTGGTGAGTGTGGTGCTGATTGTGGTGCATGTGGTGCTGATTGTGATGTGTGCAGTGCATGTGCTGATTGTGGTGCATGTAGTGTGATTGTGGTGCATATGGTGCTGATTTTGGTACATGTGGTGCATATAGTGATGCTTGTGGGGCATGTGTTGCTTATTGTGGTGCCTGCAGTGCGTGTGGTGCTGATTTTGTATGTGTGGGTCGAATTAAAAATAAATGCCCTGTATTTTTAAATAAAATTATGTAGTCCTACCTCCAAAGCTGAAAGGTGGATATTTTATTTAATAACCTCGCTTTAGAACAATATATATCCAGGTCCCTCCGTATATTTAATCACTTACTGGGTAAACTGTATTTGCACTTTACACTAAAAGTGCTTAGAACTACAGGAAGCTCCCACCACGCTTCGCCATTGGTCGATGCACAACTTGGACTTTGTACTGAACAACGCAGCACAATGGCAGGCTCCCACCATGCTTCCCAGTTGGTTGTTTCGCGACTTGAACTTTGTCATATTGTATAATCAACACCACACGCACCACAATCAGCAAAACGCCTACCACCATCAGCACCGCAATCATTCAACACACCAATCCACACAGCAGTACACACAGCAATCCACACGCCAATCGACACATCAACCCACACATCAATCCACAGTGCCAGCTGGATGGACAGTGTGCTGTAGTTAGTTGCCGAGTGCGGCGTGGAGATCGTCTTACAATACAGGGGAGCAAAGTCCGACATGCAGACACTTCACAATTACCAGACACCGTGCAGCTGTGGACGTGAGAAAACGACTTAGAAGTATATAAGCTAACACAGGAGTTTCTTGACACCATACAGACGCGGACCTGTTAAAATACTAACACTGCCCGTCCGAAGTCGNTAAGCTAACACAGGAGTTTCTTGACACCATACAGACGCGGACCTGTTAAAATACTAACACTGCCCGTCCGAAGTCGTGGAGCTGTTTGCATGGTTAAAACATGTACACGGTTAGTTTGAGGGCAAGCGGGATGGTATGAAAAGCATGGTATGGTTACCTCCTTTTTTCATAAAACAGTAAAAAAAAATACAAATCTGGAATGCACAGTCAAATTATATTAAAAACATTTTAAAATTAAAAATTCGATTTTATAGACAAAGTAGAAAGTGTCATTGGGGTATGGCCTACCGTAAATTTTATTTTGCTTAAAAATTATATATGCAACTAATGTCATCCAAGATGGTGGACGAAGAAGATGTAAGAGAGAAAAGAGGCGGAAGAGAGAAGAAAGAGAGGGAAAAAATGGAATGATAGAGCATGAAGTAACTAGATTGAATGACAGAACATGAAGTAGCAAGATGGAATGACAGAGCATGAAGTGTAAAATTATAGAAACAAAATGGCTTGTGTCTTGTCTTCGGTCTTGAGTCTTGGGTGAAGGGTCTTGAATTTTGCCTCAAGGGTCTTGTCTCTGGAGTCAATGGTCTTGAGTCTTGAATAAAGGGTCTTTGAGTCAAGGATCTTGGGTCTTGAGTCAAGTGTCAAGGTCATCGACATCTAACATGGCTGACGATATGGACACTGGCCGACCTGGCGAGGGTATGTCGTGTCGGGAGCTTAGTCGATCAACGTGTCATCGAACCCCGGACCTCCTACATGTACATCCTAAAATATATGTTTTTAATAATCTGTTATTTAAATTTTTTTTTTACTTTTTTGGGGAATTAATAATTTTTTTAATTTTTTGTGAAATATTTTGTTTCAATGTAATCCAATGTCACGGGTACAGGGTCAAGGTTACGGATCAAGGTCAAAGGTCACCTAAGTCCAACATGGTGGTCGGGTGACTTCAGAACATGGTGGCCAGCCGGCGCCTCGGCTCCTTGCCTGAGTCTCCTCTATATTAAAACATTAAGAATTTTAATTTTTTAAATATTTTTCTAAATAATTTTTTCATAGATTTTTATTTATATTTTTAAGTTTTTTTATACATTTATACATATTATAAAACTCAGCGTGTCCCTGTCTGTCTGTTAGTGCGCTTATCAAACTCAATAACCACGTATCCGATTAACGTGTTTTTATTTTTTTTTTTCATAGCTACGTTCTCTGGCCAGGTTTTAGTATATATTTGGTTACATAAAGTAACATAAGGAATAAGCAGTGACGATAATAGTGAATCAAGTCTGAAAAAAGTTTGCAGCCAGCGCGCTCTCTTGCAATACGCTGCCTAAACCATTAAAGATGGAACAATATCATGTAATAAAGAATTGTGTAGAATAAAAAGACCTAAAAAAAAACTCCGCGGTAGCATAAATCTATCTATAACAGAGAAATACTATTAAGCGTTTTTACCATTTAATTCACAACCAGCATTCAATGACGAAGTTTTTCACCTTGCACTCATTGAAATTGAAAAGCAAGGATAAAGTTTAAAAAGCATGTGCCTAACAATACCAGATAACATAATAGATTCAACCGTTAACAATGACTTCATCAGGGAAATTTCATATAGGTTAGAATTGCACACCACCGCTACGCTTATTAGTATTTCTCTGTTATAGATGGATATATGCTACCGCGGAGATTTTTTTAGGTATTTTTATTCTACACAATTCTTTACTACATGGTATTTTTCCATCTTTAACGGTTTAAACAGCGTATTGCAAAAAAAAAAACCTAAGCAATAGTTCTGTAGTCTACGCGAGCGAATCCNTTTTCGAGGTTGAAAGTCGCGCGATCAAGGTTCAAGGTCAAGGTTACCGACATCCAGCATGGCTGACAATATGGTTGCTGGCTGACCGGAATGACAGAGCATGAACAGCTCCGACTCTCCGTGCCCCCACGCCCTTGCGGTAAAATATACTAAATCATTCTACGAACATCTTACTTAACCGCTCAGCATATTATGCAGTACGGGAGAGATATTATTAAACTTCGCCTCCATCCAGAGGATATCTATACTCTAAATTGGAATCAGTGAAAAATCACTGACTGTTTCAGTTTAAAAATTTCACTGATTTAATTAGTGACGTGAAACAATTTCACTAACTGAATAAGTGACGGCCAACTGTAGTGGCGAATTAAATATTGTTTTTATTAAATTTAGCCAAATAATTATGAGAAATGAACATATTTACGATAGTTTAGTATTTACATTGTGCAATTTACCGTAATTTTAAAAAGTAAAAAGTTTCCCGCAGCTGGCTGGGATTGAACTCGCACTCCATTCTCAATTCGCTTATAAACCGTTACCTTACCATATTTTTTTTTAAGTTGACTTTATTTACATAATTGACCGGTACATTTGCCATTGGACAGAGCGTGTGTGACTTTAGACAGTGTGTGTTGTTGACGTTTGACGAGCTCAAGTTAGACCGCCATGATGACAAATTCACAGTTCTCATGTGCACGACATTCGAACTGAACATCTGCAGCGGAGGAACCGGGGCGCAGAGCTATGAGGGCATAGCTCCATCTGAGCTACCAAGTGAACTTAATAAGAAAGAGGAAAATATATGTATTTTAATTCCTCATCGAAAGCATGTAGTATTAAATTGTATGCCCTTACTTTTCGTTTTTGGTTTGATTAGTACCGTTCNTTAATTCCTCATCGAAAGCATGTAGTATTAAATTGTATGCCCTTACTTTTCGTTTTTGGTTTGATTAGTACCGTTCGGATTGTTAAAACGAATAGTACATATGTGTGCACACTCTTCACCGCATTATATGCAGTTTAAACCTTCAAACAGAGNGGATTGTTAAAACGAATAGTACATATGTGTGCACACTCTTCACCGCATTATATGCAGTTTAAACCTTCAAACAGAGCGCTGTGATGAGTAGTGGTGTTATGGTGAGTCTGGGACAATTTATTTTAAATGTGAGCTGTGCGACTGGGCGGCTGGGAGTTTTCGGCTCGACTCGGACGAGCTCGGCAATCTTCGGCTCGACTTAGGGGGTGCTCGAAAGCCGTCGACTTGGGTTTGTCGAATGTATCCGAAGGTGCTCGGCAGTTACGCCTACTAATTCTTCTTTCATATGTTTGTTTCTTGTAGCCATATTGGTTTTATAGATAAAAGAGTATGTCAAATCGTAAATCTGTATTTATTATCCGATTCTAAACAATTATTTTTTAATTATGAGTTATTTATTTTTTATATTGTGCCAAAATTATACATAGGGTATTGCGGAAAAATGCAAAAGTTTGTCATTCAATTACTTTATTTCCAGCCCCCCCTCTCTCTTGAAGACTGATTAATACACGATGCCAGAAACTGCAAATTATTCAATGCCTCGACTTTCTTGTATGTATAATTATGCTACTGAGATTTTTTTTGTATGACTAAACAAAGCCTATCATATTAATAATGACCACATGCACGAGTATGTTATAATCATGGTATGGATCTGCATCTACTAACACTTTTATAGGCTTAATTGGTGTTAATTTNACTGATTAATACACGATGCCAGAAACTGCAAATTATTCAATGCCTCGACTTTCTTGTATGTATAATTATGCTACTCAGATTTTTTTTGTATGACTAAACAAAGCCCATCATATTAATAACGACCGCATGCACGAGTATGTTATAATCATGGTATGGATCTGCATCTACTAACACTTTTATAGGCTTAATTGGTGTTAATTTAAATGCTAATACTGCCAGGCCCTGGCGACTTGGAATTTACGAGGGTGATAAACAGTCTTAACTTTCATTCTCTTCTTGACCATCAATCCGTCAATCGTCCAATCATTCCATCGATATTTGGATCAATCCATTAATCTTCCAATCTTTCTATCTTTCTTTCACAATCTTCGCCAACCCGCAACCAATGNATCTTCCAATCTTTCTATCTTTCTTTCACAATCTTCGCCAACCCGCAACCAATGCTCACCAATCCTCAGCAATCTTTCCATTAATCTTTCGCAATATATCCATCAATCTTTCGCAATCTTACCATCAATCCGCTTCCCAATCCATTCCGCAATTCGCTCTACAATAGATCCACATGCTCCACAATCATTCTATCTTTCCATCAATCTTTCAATCTTCCCATCAATCTTTCGTAATCTTTCGATCAATCCACTCCACAATCCACTCTGCAANCGATATTTGGATCAATCCATTAATCTTCCAATCTTTCTATCTTTCTTTCACAATCTTCGCCAACCCGCAACCAATCCTCACCAATCCTCAGCAATCTTTCCATTAATCTTTCGCAATATATCCATCAATCTTTCGCAATCTTACCATCAATCCGCTTCCCAATCCATTCCGCAATTCGCTCTACAATAGATCCACATGCTCCACAATCATTCTATATTTCCATCAATCTTTCAATCTTCCCATCAATCTTTCGTAATCTTTCGATCAATCCACTCCACAATCCACTCTGCAANTTTCCATCAATCTTTCAATCTTCCCATCAATCTTTCGTAATCTTTCGATCAATCCACTCCACAATCCACTCTGCAATCCGCTCCAAAATCTCCACAATCTTTCAATATTTACATCAATCTTCCCATCAATATTTAGTGATCTTTCCATCAATATTTCTCAATCTTTCCATCAATATTTTCATCAATATTTCGCAAATATTTCCATCGATCTTTCGTTCACTTTCGCNATATTTCTCAATCTTTCCATCAATATTTTCATCAATATTTCGCAAATATTTCCATCGATCTTTCGTTCACTTTCGCAATCTGTCCATCAATCTTTCGCAAATATTACCATCGATCTTTCGTTCACTTTCGTAATATTTCCATCAATCTTTCGCGATCTTTCAATCAATCTTTCACAGACTTTNCCATCGATCTTTCGTTCACTTTCGTAATATTTCCATCAATCTTTCGCGATCTTTCAATCAATCTTTCACAGACTTTCCATCAATATTTTGCAATCTTTCCATCAATCATCAACCCATATTCAAGCCATGGTTTGATCGTCTGTCTATCCATACATATTAATTTTAAAAACGATTTGCCAAATGTCTAAAATTTGTACATGATGACAGACTTAATGTTTTGTATGCAGTTCACTATTCATGCATTTTTTGTACGTAAAGTCTTCATTAATATTCTGTATGCAGATCATTACCTTAACAGCTGAGTTCTGGTTGCGCCACTTTAAAGTCGTGAGGCATGATAGGGGACGAGGCACAAAATTAAAGAAAAAAACAGTTATTTTATAATACTAATTTATTATTTTGTAATATTACTATCTCATAATTGGGCAGTTCTTCACATTAAGCGGTATATCCCCGATCCTTCAGTTCTCTAATGATTGAAGATATTTCGACAATGAGTGAGAGAATCACCTTTACGAAGAGACCTTTTCGCATTAGGAAGCGTTACTACAATGGCCACACACAGTTTATGCAAGGTGATACATTGAAGAAACACATCAAGAACTACAACTATTCGTCTTTTGAGAGCCAGCAAGTGATGCCACCAAATACGCCCTGCTGTATCGATGGGTACTGATTCGTCAGGCGATAATGATGAGACATTTAGTGCTAAAGACGGAATGAGTGNCGCCCTGCTGTATCGATGGGTACTGATTCGTCAGGCGATAATGATGAGACATTTAGTGCTAAAGACGGAATGAGTGCATTAGAGTAAGTTTGTGTGGAATGTTCACTTGCAAGACGTTTGTGTGAAGTCGACGAACTTAAAAATAAACGGTCNCATTAGAGTAAGTTTGTGTGGAATGTTCACTTGCAAGACGTTTGTGTGAAGTCGACGAACTTAAAAATAAACGGTCGTTGGCTCTAAATACTGACGAGCATACAACTTCTGCTACGAAGAAAAGCAAACTTGATAGTGAGGATGAAACATGAGGTGAAGATGACCATGAATAGAGCATTGGTGAAAATGAACATGAAGACAGTGATAGTGCTGAACACGATGATGAAGATTTTCTCGATGCACTGACACACCTCTCCAACACATTTGCTGTAACGAGCGACATGAAGAATACAGAAGGTGTCAATAACGCTCGTTACATATTTCTCGAAGACCCCAATGAATTTGTTGATAGACTCAGATATTTTATTGACCTGCAAAAACGTGGGAATCTCTCGCGCATTGTTGAAATACCTTCAATCATTAGAGAACTGAAGGATTGTGGATATATCGCATGATGTGATGAACAGCCCTCTTATGAGATTGTAATTACAAAATAATAAATTAGTATTATAAAATAACTGTTTTTTCTTTATTTTTGTGCGTTGTACNTTATGAGATTGTAATTACAAAATAATAAATTAGTATTATAAAATAACTGTTTTTTCTTTATTTTTGTGCGTTGTAAGGGGCACTATGAGCACTCATCTGTTAAGGTAAAGATCCGCATACAGAATATTAATGAAGACTTTATGTACAAAAAATGCATGGTCGTGGACTGCATACAAAACATTAAGTCTGTCATCATGTACAAATTTTGGAGACAGTTGTGAATCGTTTTTTAAATNTTATGAGATTGTAATTACAAAATAATAAATTAGTATTATAAAATAACTGTTTTTTCTTTATTTTTGTGCGTTGTACCCTATCATGCCTCACAACTTTAAAGGGGCACTATGAGCACTCATCTGTTAAGGTAAAGATCCGCATACAGAATATTAATGAAGACTTTATGTACAAAAAATGCATGGCTCGTGGACTGCATACAAAACATTAAGTCTGTCATCATGTACAAATTTTGGAGACAGTTGTGAATCGTTTTTTAAATATGTATGGATAGAGACAGACGTCAAACCCATGGATTGATGATTGATAGAAATATTGCAAAAGATTGATGGAAATATTGCTTAAGATTAATGGGAAAATTGAAAAATTATACAAAGATTATAAGATTAATAGATTGATCCAAATATCGATGGAATGATTGGACGATTGACGGATTGATAGTCAAGAAGAGCATGAAAGTTAAAAATTTATCACCCTCGTACATTCCAAGTCGCCAGGGCCTGGCAGTATTGACATTTAAATTAACGCCAGTTAAGCCTATAAAGGTGTTGGTAGATGCTGATCCATACCATGATTATAACATACTCGTGCATGTGGTCGCTGTTAGTATGATGGGCTTGGTTTAGTCATATATACATACAAAACAAATCTGAGTAGCATACTTACACCTACAGAACAGTCGAAGCAGTGAATAATTTGCAGTTTCTGGCATGTATTAATCAGTCTTCAAGAGAGGAGGCTGGAAATGTAGTAAATGCATTTTTCCGCAATACCCTATGTATAATTTTGGCACAATATAAAAAATAAATAATTTATAATTGAAAATATGTTCTTAATCGGATAATAAATACAGATTTACGACTTGACATACTCAATACCTATAAAACCAATATGGCTACCAGAAAAAAACATATGCTTGAAGAATTAGTAGGTGTAACTATCGAGCACCTTCGGGTACGTTCGACAAACCCGAGTCGATGGCTTCCGAGTACCCCCTGAGTCGAGCCGAAGATTGCCGAGCTCGTCCGAGTCGAGCTGAAGCCTCCCAGCCGCCCAGTCGCACAGCTCACATTTAAAATAAATTGTCCCACACTCTCCATAACACCATTGCTGTGATGATTACTTGAAAACGAAATTAAATACGTAAAAACGGAATGAAAGACTGAATGTGAATGTTACCCTATAAATGGTGTTTTGAAACACGAAACACATTTTATAAATTATTTTATATTGGTTTCATTAGTTTATGCGTTGCTATTTCACGTGATACACGTTTTTTAAGGGTCTTTTTACACGTTGTTTGACGGCCATTTTTACACGCTGTTTAACTGATCCATCAGTCAAAAAACAAATCACTGAAAAACAGTGAAAAAAATGACTGATGAATTAGTGGAATGGCACTGAATCAATAAGTGAAGGAAAACGGACATTTGTTCACTGATACATCGGTTAAAATCATGGAACTGATTGTTGAATCAGTCAGTTACTGTTAACTTATTGAAACAGTGAAATTCTCACTGATTCAGATTTAGAGTGTACACGCATTGTATTACGTCTTCGGCTGTTATTTATTTCAGTTGATTGCATTCCCTTGAAAAATTCCCGGATCGGTTTAGATTTGGACCATTCCTGCAACTACAACGTACACAACGCACAACCACGGTTTTAATNAAAAATTCCCGGATCGGTTTAGATTTGGACCATTCCTGCAACTACAACGTACACAACGCACAACCACGGTTTTAATTCAGCAGTTATTAACTACTTGGGCAGGCTTTGTTGGCCAAACCCGTAGATGAAAGGGAAGGTGCGCTGATTTCATCTTTTGCGGGTGTTCCTAACTTGGACTCGTCAATCGACAATACATCTGAGAATTTCACATGATCAGCAGTGAATAACGTGTTTGTTGACATTTGAATTTTCAACAGACCCATCATTAAATACGAGTAAAAATACTTTGAATAGCTAGACTGTATCCTAGTTGCAACAAAATTAGGTTAGAAGAAGTCTACAAACATCTCAAAGCCCTTGTTGCAATTTATACAATGAAGAGCCAAAAAAACTGGTACACCTGCCTAATATCGTGTAGGGCCCCCGCGAGCACGCAGAAGTGCCGCAAGACGACGTGGCATGGACTCTACTAATGTCTGAAGGTATGCAGGAGGCATTTCACACCATGAATCCTACAGGGCAGTCCACAAATCCATAGGAGTGCGAGGCGGTGGAAATCTCTTCTGAACAGCACGTTGCAAGGCATCCCACATATGCTCAATAATGTTCATGTCTGGTGATTTAAGTGGCCAATGGAAGTGTCTAAAGTCAGAAGAGAGTTCCTGGAGACACTCGGTAGCAACTCTCGCATTGTCCTGCTGGAATTGTCAACGTCCGTCGGAATGCACAATGGACATGAATGGGTGCAGGTGATCGGACAGGATGCTTACGTATCTGTCACCTGCCAGAGTCGTATCTAGACGTATCACGGGTCCCATTTCACGCCAACTGCTCACGCCCCATACCATGACAGAGCCTCCACCAGCTTGAACAGTCCTCTGTTGACATGTAGGATCCATGGATTCATGAGGATGTCTCCATACCCGTACACGTCCATCCATCCGATACAATTAGAAACGAGACTCGTCAGACCAGGCAACGTGTTTCCAGTCATCAACAGTCCAATGGCTTTGTTGGTGGGCCCAGGCGAGGCGTAAAGCTTCGTGTCGTGCAGTCAACAACGGTACACGAGTGGGCCTTCGGCTCCGAAAGCCCATATCAATGATGGTCCGTTGAACAGTTCGCACGCTGGCACTTGTTGATGCCCCAGCATTGAAATCTGCGCCAATTTGAGAAAGGGTTGCACTTCTGTCACGTTTAATGATTCTCGTCAGTCGTCGCTTGTCCCGTTCGTTCACGATCTTTTTCCGGCCGCAGCGATGTCGAAGATTTGATGTTTTACCGGATTCCCGATATCCATGGTACACTCGTGAAATGGTCGTACGCGAAAATCCAAATGTTATCGCTACCTCGGAGATGCTATGTCCCATGTATTCTAACCTCAAATTCTATCCACGTTGTTTTTGAGTGCTATTAGCGAAAAGGAGGGATTTAGGCGGCGCTTAACGTCGAGGTCTTGAGAGCCAAGAGGGCGATGCGAGGGGTATGACGCAATGCCGGATGAAAGGGCGAGGAAAACAGGAGATCACCGAGAAAACCCGCCGTCCAGCAGAATTTTCCGGTACGATTCCCACCTGCTAAAATCCGGGAGTTACCCCTCCAGGAATCGAACCGTTTCGCCTTGGTGGGAGTATTGGTAGAAAAGTGGTCCAATATTGGAACACGGATAGTAACTACTGCGCAGTTCGCATGAGCACGCTACGCAATTTTACCGTTATGGTCAATCCATGGGATGGAGTGTTCGAGTCGAGTTTTTAACTCCGTGTGTTTTTATCTTGTGCGGAAAAATATATATCAGCCGCCTGTGACAACATTGTATATTTGATAATTCCATTTTCTTTTTCTGTGATGTAAATCAGGCTGGTGGCATGGGTTGTGTTGATAAGAAACAGTGGCGGTTTTTTACGGAAAGAAAACACGTGCGCCCGGACGATTGCGCCAGCGTGCAAAAAAGAGCCGTGTTTGCGTAATCCATCATTTCATGGCGTCGCACGAAACAGGAAGTGTGACAAGAGCGGGTGCGCGAACGCAGGACTAACACGGGAACTTCCATGGAGACCGTCGAATGTTAGCGCCGACGCGCCTATCGGCCGGCATCGTAACTGACGATATACCGTATCGCCTCACGTTCGAGCCTTGTAATGATCGTGACTGATGCGTTTGCTTTCGTTAAGAGCGACTCCGCGGTTTCGTGCAGTAGTTTTTTAGTAGCTTATCAATGTTAAGCACATGTTACTTTTTTATACCTGTAAGGATAAATCATCAACAAAGTATATCAAAAACAACATATGTACGAAAAACGGAACATTTTCGTTATGCGGGAGCGAGAGCGAGAGAGAGAGGATATGAAAGAAAATGAAAATTCAAAGTTCTCATTTCCTGCGGTCATCATTGTTTTCGGACGAGAAGGTGTCCAGATTGGAACCAGAACATTCGAACTTGATATCACTCGTCTTACAGATCCCGCCTCCTTAGTAGGCGGGTGACGGCTGTTGAGGAGAAAGTAACATTTCAAGAATTCGAGCAACGGCACAAACTATTAGTACATCTGTAAATTAAAACATCAGTCCCAAGTCCAACAATAATTCTAACTGGAAATATTACTATTATTACACATAAGTAACAAGGCACATAGCTCGCTCGCCGCCCGCCAACTAAGCTGGCGGCCACTGTGCCGGCCGACCAAGGAGGTTATAAACAGTATACCATACTGGTCTCAAAAATTAAGGCAACAAACATACATTCTTCCCCCCGTGATCATTTTACCACAAGATAGTATCGGGTGATAGTAAATTATTAAACATAAGCACGGTATACACTAATTATACAGTAATTATTATTATTTTCGAAATATCTCGTCTTAAAAGTTTGAATGAGCAAAAAATAAAATTATCCAATGTGGCGAGCTAAACCAACCCTAAAATACTCTTATGTAGGCACAACAATTCTATAGAGCGTAAAGTTTTTTTGAAAGTATTTGATTTTCCTGTAAAATTTGTAAAATCAAACCGATTTATTTCCATATTTGAGTTGTTGTGAATTGTAAATTAGTGTGGTGAGATCAAACACTTCGCATATGATACTTAATTACGTAATAAATCCTCAAATTAAAATTATTTCCGTATGTTCCTTTTATGTCACTGCAGTGGTTCCCAAATAGTGTGGTGGCCCTTTCCCGCGGCAGGGGCGCTGAATATGGGAGAAATAAGGTCCGTGGGAGGGGGGATTGGGTCAGAGGACTTGTATGTAATTAAAAATTTAATATACCCTAAATCACGTATAAAAATATAACACAGCGTCGTCTGTTCGCCAGAAATAAAAATAAAACACGACAACTGTTCGCCAAGAAACAAAAACACGAGGGTATAAGAGGGGCCCAGTTGTGAATGTTTTGAGGACTAGTTTTTTACTGGTTTCCGCTACATCACTGGACCTGCACATGTATAAAAAAACTTGTATTAAATACCAGCTTCAAAGGCGAAACAGCTGCGTGACTTTAGCAACCCGTGTGCTTCTGGAACACCAGNCGCTACATCACTGGACCTGCACATGTATAAAAAAACTTGTATTAAATACCAGCTTCAAAGGCGAAACAGCTGCGTGGCTTTAGCAACCCGTGTGTTTCTGGAACAAAGAAAAATGTTATTTAGAGGGGGGCATGATTTAACCTTTATAGAAAATTTATTAATGTGAACATATTTATTGAGCCAATTTTTTGTATATATTTTCACACAGGAAGCATATATTGATATTTATTTGTGATATGTAGATTATTGAACATATGATACATTCCTTTACATTTCCTTTAGTTATTTCTTTAATGAGTTGGGAAGGAACAGGAAGGGGTGTGACAAATGTCCCTCCTAATCAGAATCCAGCCACATTCATGGCTTCTGTTGTAGTTTGATCTGTGGAAGTGGTGACAGTTTTTATCTTGTCCGCAGAGAGTAGTGAAGAGAGAGAAGAATAGGCTTCGAGGTCTCCGTATTATTTTTATTTTTCTCCTTGTTCGTCTTGAAATATCGCCAGTTTGACAAAGCATTGTTAACACATTTCTTCAACATCGTAATTTATAGACATTTTCGTCAGCTCGACAGACTTATCTGCTAATTAATACTGGTGCTAGCCGGAAGTCTGCCTCCTCCCCCGACAGGCTGCCGGCGAGCTTCCGTGACTCATGGAAGTGTAAGGAGACGAGTCCAGCATGAGATGACGTGATGTGAGATGCGGAGATGGGATATGTGAAGTGTTTGATCCACGTCCACGCTTGATTGATAACTCACGCCTTACACTTTCCAGAATGTCGGGGATTGCATTACTTTTGAGAAACGTCTCGATTCTGAACCGCGTCTTCTCTGGACTTGCGTAGGTGCGGAATAAACTAGAACGTATTAGCTCAGGTATAAATATAGCAAGTTACCCCGCTGAAGGACGTTTTTGAGTGTGTGGTGTAATGCATTGTTTNCATTTTCGTCAGCTCGACAGACTTATCTGCTAATTAATACTGGTGCTAGCCGGAAGTCTGCCTCCTCCCCCGACAGTCTGCCGGCGAGCTTCCGTGACTCATGGAAGTGTAAGGAGACGAGTCCAGCATGAGATGACGTGATGTGAGATGCGGAGATGGGATATGTGAAGTGTTTGGTCCACGTCCACGCTTGATTGATAACTCACGCCTTACACTTTCCAGAAGGTCGGGGATTGCATTACTTTTGAGAAACGTCTCGATTCTGAACCGCGTCTTCTCTGGACTTGCGTAGGTGCGGAATAAACTAGAACGTATTAGCTCAGGTATAAATATAGCAAGTTACCCCGCTGAAGGACGTTTTTGAGTGTGTGGTGTAATGCATTGTCTGGCGATTCGGCGGGCTACAACGGTTATTGACAACGCGGATAGACCTGTGTGCCCGAAACGACAGCAGGAAGTCATCGGGGTTATCTCGGATGAGTGCTGCGGTTTTTGGTTTGTGATCCACCTACCGTGAGAGACTGATACAATTATGGCACTGTAATTCATCACGACACTGAATTTTTGAAAACACCTTTCACCATGGATATCATAGTACTTTGCGTTTTCACCCTGACAATTTGCAAATAGGAAGTAGTCAGAGGTTATGTGCGCTTATACCAGCGAAGAAAAATCCCAACCGAGTGTGAAGCCAGGTGAAAAAATTTAAGTTCAAGTTTGCGTAATTACACAATGTAATGAGAATGAAACACCCTAATGACACATTGCTCCCTAGCGCCAGATCTGCTCACAATGCGATAGTTCTAGCATATCTTCGGTGACGAGGAAGTAGCAGACGGGCTGAAAGTGACGTTCCGTCGGACCACGGTAAAATTAGTTTACCGTGGTCCGACGGAACGTCACTTTCTGGGCGGAAGAAGAGGTGGAATATATTTTCACGATTTCCGAAATATTATATTAAATATCAAAATTAATATGCATGTTGGGCATTCGTGAAGGAATTTAAAACGTACAGTATACATTTAATAAATCATAAANTCCACCTACCGTGAGAGACTGATACAATTATGGCACTGTAATTCATCACGACACTGAATTTTTGAAAACACCTTTCACCATGGATATCATAGTACTTTGCGTTTTCACCCTGACAATTTGCAAATAGGAAGTAGTCAGAGGTTATGTGCGCTTATACCAGCGAAGAAAAATCCCAACCGAGTGTGAAGCCAGGTGAAAAAATTTAAGTTCAAGTTTGCGTAATTACACAATGTAATGAGAATGAAACACCCTAATGACACATTGCTCCCTAGCGCCAGATCTGCTCACAATGCGATAGTTCTAGCATATCTTCGGTGACGAGGAAGTAGCAGACGGGCTGAAAGTGACGTTCCGTCGGACCACGGTAAAATTAGTTTACCGTGGTCCGACGGAACGTCACTTTCTGGGCGGAAGAAGAGGTGGAATATATTTTCACGATTTCCGAAATATTATATTAAATATCAAAATTAATATGCATGTTGGGCATTCGTGAAGGAATTTGAAACGTACAGTATACATTTAATAAATCATAAAATAAAAAAAAATTCTACGTTTAACGGCTACAATTTTGAAACTCCCAGCTTATTTTGTGAGTAGTCGAGCTCAATTGAGATATTTATGCCGTATGGGATAAATGTTTTTCCAGAATTTGGAAACTGTGGGACTATTTCCTGGTAAACCACAGAATTGTTTGTATACAGTAATTTATATAGAAGTTAAAAAAAAATAGCCAGTGTAAATTTTTCTATACTAGGCGTGGCAGTAACCGATTTTATGAACAATAGTTTTAGGAAAATAGACAAGCAGGCCGCAGGATGAAGCAGGAATTAGTATGCGGTGTGCGGGCCGTGACAGGCCTGGCCGCCGCCAAGCGGTCGGAAATGGGGCGTGCCCTCACACTGTCGCCGGGTCACGCCTTGTGTTCCCGGCACATTCACACGTTGCACACTCAGCCGGCGTGACGTCCCTGTGTACACAGCGCTCGTCGTCTCGCCCCCACACAGCGAGCGATTCATGCGCCGCTAATCGCCGTTTGCTGGCATGTGTCTTGCGATTATGTTTTACCGACGTCGAGTTCAGTTCGGCAACCGCTCTACAAGGCACAATGATTGCGGCGTTAGCGACGTGAATACCGAGGCAACTGGTTAAACATTTTGTAGGTAGGGCTTAACGTCTCATCGACAGCAAGAACATTAGAGACGAGCAAGAACATTATAGACGAGCAAGTTGCCCAGAGAAGCAGGATCGGGGACGTAATTGACCATGGTCTGTATGAAGGAACTATCCCAGCATTCGCCAGGAGTGATTTCGGGAAGCTACGTAAAACCGAAATGGGGATGGCCGGACAGGGAATCTATCCCATGTCTTCCCGGGTGCGAGTCCAGTGTGTTACCACTGCGCAATCTCGCTCAGTAAAACATTTCGTACACGTATTAAACTTTGAATGCTGTTGACGTGCCGAAATAAATTTCTCTGAAATGTAGAGAAAATACAGCGAATCATGTGACGTGTTCTCCGAATGTCACAGACTAAAGTTAAAGTCGCCTGCTCGCCTCTACGTAGTAAATGTGTTCTTGCGTCGCTTTTTCTGTGTGCATCCGTAAGCTCTAAGGAGAGTCTGTGAGAATTATCTTCATTATTGACTTACGTATTACACAGGCAGTCATTGTTTCAAAAATACTTTACGTGTATCATCCTCCACCTAGGCGGCCAGGGATCAGCGAGACATGTAACGCCCAAGTTTGCATGTATGTTACTACTCGGTTTGCAGAGAGTTTGAGCTGTCACCATTTTGACCACAATTTAGCGTATGGCAGCAACTATTAAATCGTTCCGTGACATCAACACACTAGTGAGCGGAAATGTCCCAAGGCCACATTGGCAGTTTGCACCTTCTGAGGTGGGAAGAGTTAGTTTTGCTAGCATATGTATTGTACCAACTTGAATGAGCTGAATTACTTCTTGTAACCAGCACATACTGTTTTGTTAAAATAGAAATCCTACACAGTAGCCGTCGATTTAATTGTGGTTTTAAAATGAATATGGGGAAAAAGAAACTGTTTTGGCATTAGGGAGTAAGATCTAATTCTTATTACTTGTGTTTTCGTTTGATTACTGTGATGGGAAGTTAGTGCTTCAAATTCGTAGAACAAATTATATGAATGGGCAACGTGCACATTTTCTTCTGATGCCTTTTTTGAAACCATTATTGTTCTAATATTGTACTTACAAAGTACGGTATTACGATTAAAAGAATTTAAAAAATATGTTCGAAAAAAGAAATCATAGGATTGTAAACGCGTGCCGAAGTGCGCCATGATGTACTGCACCACATCACTCAAGTAACATAAACCTCAAGATGATGTATGTACGATAACATGCTATCTGCCCCACCGAACATTGTTCAATAGCTTAACTGACTAAACTTCTACTCGCTATTTAACGCTTTGACTAGATAAGCCTNGCCCCACCGAACATTGTTCAATAGCTTAACTGACTAAACTTCTACTCGCTATTTAACGCTTTGACTAGATAAGCCTAATTGTATGATTATTTTAGTAGACATGGTAGGTAGTTTTGGTTTTCACATGCAAAGGGATAAGGAGAATCCCTAGTAAACCATATTAAACGCCTCAAGATCACATCCGGTCGTGAGGAAGCATTGTGACGGACAAACTTCGCGTGTGTTCTGTTTCCTCAGAATTGTAAGTGGTGACTAGGGTTTTTAATACAACAATCGGTTCAGAAAAGATTAAGCATTGTCGCTAAAGTTGAAAACACTGTTTTACAGAAGAATTAATATCGTAAACAGAGAATTACGTGCAGCGATTGTTGATGACTTTGNGCCCCACCGAACATTGTTCAATAGCTTAACTGACTAAACTTCTACTCGCTATTTAACGCTTTGACTAGATAAGCCAAATTGTATGATTATTTTAGTAGACATGGTAGGTAGTTTTGGTTTTCACATGCAAAGGGATAAGGAGAATCCCTAGTAAACCATATTAAACGCCTCAAGATCACATCCGGTCGTGAGGAAGCATTGTGACGGACAAACTTCGCGTGTGTTCTGTCTCCTCAGAATTGTAAGTGGTGACTAGGGTTTTTAATACAACAATCGGTTCAGAAAAGATTAAGCATTGTCGCTTAAGTTGAAAACACTGTTTTACAGAAGAATTAATATCGTAAACAGAGAATTACGTGCAGCGATTGTTGATGACTTTGACACTTCTCAACGACCACATTTATGTTTCAATAACCATGGGCAACAAATATCGACTTTTATTTCTGTCCTAAAAAAGTATTTACATTAAAATATTCTCTCTAGTTTTAAAAAAAAGTTGAATACACACAACTGCGTACGATGAGCCCTATATAACAAAAGAGGACCATCAACTGAACAAAATCAATTGCGGTATTTCTTTATCTTGTAATGACTGCAGCTATTACAAGAAAACACGTTTACTGTCCATCAGTAGTTCTGTTGCGCGTTAGTAGTGTCTGTTATAAAAACGAATTAAGACTTTATAATGCCTGGTTTATTGCGCATTGCACAGAGGTGACAAAAGTCATGGGATAGCAATATGCCAATATACAGATGGCAGTAATATCGCGTACAAAATATATAAATGGGCAGTGCATTGGTTGGGCTTTCATTTGTAGTCAAGTGGTTCATGTGAAAAGGTTTCTGACGTGATTATGGCCGCACGACGGGAATTAACAGACTTTGAACGCGGAATGGTAGTTGGAGCTAGACGCATGAGACATTCCATTTCGGAAATGGTTAAGGAATCCAACATTCCGAGATCCACAGTGTCAAGAGTGTGCCGAGAATACCTAATTTCAGGCATAACCTCCCACCATGGACATCGCAGTGGCCGACTGCCTGCACTTAATGACCGAGACCAACAACGTGTGCGCAGAATGGTCAGTGTTAACAGACAAGCAACACTGCGTGAAATACCGCAGGAATCAATGTGGGACGTACGACGGACGTGTCCGTTAGGACAGTGCGGCGAACTTTGGCTGTACTGGGCTATGCCAGCAGAAGACCGACTCGAGTGTCTTTACTAACAGCACGACATTGCCTGCAGCGCCTCTCCTGGGCTCGTGACCATATCAGTTTGACCCTAGACGACTGGAAAACCGTGACTTGGTCAGATGAGTGCCGATTTCAGTTGGTAAGAGCTGATGGTAGGGTTCGAGTGTGGCGCAGACCCCACGAATCCATGGAGCCAAGTTGTCAACAAGGAACTGTGCAAGCTGGTGGTGGCTCCATAATGGTGTGGGCTGTTTTTACATGGAATGGACTGGGTCCTCTGGTCCAACTGAACCGATCATTGACTGGAAAGGGTTATGTTCAGCTACTTGGAGACCACTTGCAGCCATTCATGGACTTCATGTACCCAAACAACGATGGAATTTTTATGGATGACAATGCGCCATGTCACCGGGCCACAACTGTTCGCGATTGGTTTGAAGAACATTCTGGACAATTCCAGCGAATGATTTGGCCACCAAGATCGCCCGACATGAATCCCATCGAACATTTATGGGACATAATCGAGAAGTCAGTTCGTGCACAAACTCCTGCACCGGCAACACTTTCGCAATTATGGACGTCTATAGAGGCAGCATGGCTCAATATTTCTGCCGGGGACTTCCAACGACTTGTTGAGTCCATGCCATGTCGAGTTGCTGCACTTCGCCGGGCAAAAGGAGGTCCGACATGATATTAGGAGGTATCCCATGACTTTTGTCGCCTCAGTGTATATAACATCAGAATTTTTTGGAACTCTAAACCTCTCAAGGTTTTAAGAATGGAGTACTCTCGTACTGGACTGCCAGCCTACTCAACTGAGCTAAGGAAACATTCGCGTATAGTGATTTAAATTTTAAAATGTGGAACATACTGAAACTCAGGGCGATTACGGTTCTTACTTGGCTTCTTTTCTGGTTTTTCATTAGTATATGATACACCATGTATCATTCATGCTAAAATAACTTTTTATTTACAAAAAATTAAGCCTACTGATTTCCTAATTCTTTGTAAAACACATGCATCGAAAGAAATAGTGATACGGCTTTTCCTTATTGAATGCGTGAAAATCTTCTCTGCCGTACTTACTGAAATTAAGGCGAGATCTAGTTGAGACGCAAACTTTACCAAGCTCCATGCAGAAATATTCTGAATACCGCCTAAATAGCGTACAGTGTGACTCTTGCAGGGATTGACTGTGACTAATGACGTCACACCGGTGAGAAAGCATTCTGCTCTCACAACGGCCGTGTTTAGTACTATTATTAATAAAAAATAACTTTTTAATTACCAGTTGTTACCCATGTTTACCAAAAAGTGCTCCTGTAAATAAAAAAAAAATATATTAGTTTTTTTTAAATTTAGGCTTGTATGTTGTATATTTTTTAGTTGTATGTTGTAGTAAGAACATGGCATTTGTTCCTCGATTGTTACNTAAAAAATATATTAGTTTTTTTAAAATTTAGGCTTGTATGTTGTATATTTTTTAGTTGTATGTTGTAGTAAGAACATGGCATTTGTTCCTCGATTGTTACCGGTAGTAGTTCGATATTTTTACTGTACTTTCTTTATCTTCTTGATTTGTTTAATTTGCAATAATTTTTGGAAGAAAATTGTTTCGGAAATTGATTATGTAAAGTCAGTTAAGAATGTTGCACCCAAGGACGAAGTTGACGCTGTTGGTCCTGTAGGACACATTTTTACAGCTTAATTTGTCGACGGTCTCCGACTATTTGTATTAAAAATACGGTACTCTATTTTTTAAAACATTAACATTTTGGAGAGGTGATTCAAAGCATAAATTAGTGTTTAAAAAATTCTTTCTCATTTAGGAATTACGTTTTGTATGATTTATAATTTCTTATCCTAGCTTTTTTCTAGGTCTAAGGATATACACGACAATCTAAAATTCTAAATAATGCTGGCGGATATTCTTTCTCGCACACACACTTTTTCTTAAATTTTTTATTTTTGTTTTAAAGAGGAGTTTAGTGTGTTCTGTCCTTGCAAGTAGAATATCTTTAATTGTATCTTGCCTATTCAGAATTATTTATTATTAAGATCCCTTACTCAATACCTCGCGACTCTCAGAGGGACAGCGTACTGTGTAATTACTCCAACGTGTAGACTCTATATTCTATACGAGTAATGACATCTCAAGCCATTCATTTCCTGGTTTTCAGTCCAGAACCTCTGTTTCTTAAAGCTATATACAGGATGATTCTAAAATCATGGGACAAACATTGAGGGGTGGTAGAGCTCACTAAAACAAACCATTATTGTATAGGAATGTATGGGCGGAAGTGACGCGTTGAGGCACAAACACAAAAACATAACACATTAACGGCCACCACGATCGCCAGATTTATCGAGTTTCGATTTGTTCCTATGGAGGCATTTTAAAGCCCTCATAACTCCAGTCTCGTAACTCCAGTTGATTCCATTGAAGACCTCGTCGCTCGACTATCCTGTGCGGCTGCACGCGTGCGTGAAATACCCGGCGTATTTGAATCTGTTCGCCAATCACTCCACCGACGCTACCAAGCTTGCATTACTGTCGGTGGTAGCAATTTTGAGCAATTATTATAAACATTGCTGTAAAAAGGCATTTAGCGGCGACGTTGTAAATAAACACTGTGTTGCATTTCATGTGTTATTTTTGTGTTTGTGCCTCAACGCGTCACTTCCGCCCATATATTCCTATACAATAATTTTTTATTTTAGTGAGCTCTACCACCCCTCAATGTTTGTCCCATGATTTTAGAATCATCCTGTATAGTGTCTTGCTGGCTTCTCTACGGTCGTTAGAAGTAGGGTTTATACTGGTCACATAAAGGTGTAAGTGGCAGCGTATACAAAAGTGTATTTATATAATTATAACAAACTAGTAGAACTACCTACCGTGGCCCGAGGATATGATCACAATGAGACACACAACCACGTTTTACGTGTTCCTAGCCAGATGGGGAGGCGTAGTCAGTTTTGTCCTACATAGTATTTTTAATAGGGCACTGAAGGGCGTCCCTGTCAAATTTGGTAAAGATCCGTCGAACGTGTAGAATTGAGATTGATACCTGCCAAATGCTGAAGTTTGGAAGTAGGTATTGATTCTGCTCTGCGGCGTGAGGCGCCAGCACT
>NQII01010600.1:20734-35680 GCA_002778355.1 Clitarchus hookeri
TTTTTTACAATAATATTCCACCGCCATACATTTTTAACAACCCTTTTTTTACAATAATATTCCTCTGTTATATATGTTTTTTACAGTAATATTGCACCACCATAAATGTTAATAAGTATGTCTTTTCCTTCTGTTGAATTGGTACACATCCAGGTATTGTCTTGCGTTCGAGATTTTCTAAACTATAACGACTATTTGTAATGAGATTGATGCGATGTCCATGATCAAAAACTTTTTCCACCAAAAGGCAATTAAAATATGGCAAATTAAATACATTTACATCGTCCNAAAATAATAATAATAAAAAACCAAAATTGCATTATATTTTTATTATTTTACAACTGAATAAATACACAATGGCTCTTTACAATAAAAAACACTTTTAATATAACATTTTTTACAATAATTTTCCTCTGCTATATATATATATTTTTTACAATAATATTCCACCGCCATACATTTTTAACAACCCTTTTTTTACAATAATATTCCTCTGTTATATATGTTTTTTACAGTAATATTGCACCACCATACATGTTAATAAGTATGTCTTTTCCTTCTGTTGAATTGGTACACATCCAGGTATTGTCTTGCGTTCGAGATTTTCTAAACTATAACGACTATTTGTAATGAGATTGACGCGATGTCCATGATCAAAAACTTTTTCCACCAAAAGGCAATTAAAATATGGCAAATTAAATACATTTACATCGTCCATTGAAGATAACTTTTTATTCTTGCCATAAGATTTCACCAGATCCGAAATATCATTCATAAACTTTGTGCAATAAGATTCTTCTTTAATTACTCGCTTCTGCTTTACTAAATATGAAACGTCATCCATTACCTTCACCGTGGACGAGTCTTCCGAAGTACTTGTGGTCTGCAAGCAAAATGGCAGTTTCTTTCCACATATATTTGTTGAACAAAACAGCAAAACTGCTGCAAAGACAGTCGTTGATCTTGTTGGCATCATCCTTCCTACTCCACTGTACGATTTGTTATGCCAGCAATTGAAATCGTTCACGTATTTATAGATGGGAGATGGTTACAATAAAAAGCGCAAGAGGTCTCTTCAAGTTGTGATAATGTTTTTTTATTATTTTTTTTTTATTTCAGCATGNGTTACAATAAAAAGCGCAAGAGGTCTCTTCAAGTTGTGATAATGTTTTTTTATTATTTTTTTTTTATTTCAGCATGCTCTTCAATTCAGCAGCAATTTTTTTAAACTCTTTTATTTGAGTATCATCATATTTGAATAAATTTAAAATGTTAAATTTATTGGAATAAGCAGCTAAAATTTTTTTGATGACGTAAACAGGTTCACAAGTCCGCCATAACGCAGCATCAGTTGAATCTTCCGGCGCAAATAAGTCCGTCGTCGTTTGCCAAATTTGATCTTGATCTGAATCGTAATTTATAGTGCAGGAATTTGATTTGGATATTATTTTCTCACTATATGAAGAAATGCTATTGAAATTTAAAATGAAAATAAAAATATTATTGTCTCGAATGTATTGCATCGTAAATGATGAGGGTAATTGTTTAATGTGATGGGTTATTACAATGTTGTAAGCTAAAATGTTTCTTTTCTCGTAAAATTTATCATATTTGGCGGATACAGTTGATAAATATATGAATGACCTCTAAGCCTACTTGCAGATTTCATGCATATATCGAAGGAAGCATAATAATCTTTCCATTCCACCCACAACGTTTCTACATCTACCCAGTTGTAGTTCATAATGGCTTTAGATTTTTTTTTACTTACGAGAAGGTAGATATATTGATATTTAGTGACGATGTAAAAAAGTAGACAAAAAAANTTTAGTGACGATGTAAAAAAGTAGACAAAAAAAGATAAAAAAAAAGAAATCTCTCATCACACCAACTATAAAAGCCACGTGTATTACTAGCACTACCACAGTCACCGAGGCACTACCTCCCTCGAGTACCAGCCGTGGTCATCATCTAGTGAGTGTGGGTAGAAATGAGTTTTGCATGGCATCTTCATCACGACTATGTACGTCGATTTATAAAAATTTACGAGAGCCATGAAGCTCTTTGGAATAAAAAAAAAATTATTTATAAAAATAGGAGTTTGNTTGCATTTTTGCATGAAGTATGAACGTGATGTTGATAAACATTCGGTGAGTCGAAGAATCAAATCGCTACGGGATTTTTATAATCGGGAATGGAAGAAAATAAAATGTGCCGAAAGGAATGGTTTTGTTCGTGTGCCAAAGTTGTGGTATTTCGATTTGATTAAATTTATGCATTGCAACGAGAAGCAAGAAAGTCGACAAGTAGAGACTCGACCTGTAAACACTGAATTTACCGGTCGTGGTATTGTGGATGATGACAACGTAGGTAACAATGTACAACTAGAGACTCCGTTTGTGCATACTCCATTCACAGGCCATGGAATTGCAGATGACGCCGTAGGTAACAACGTACAACTTCAGACTCAGATTATGAACACTCCATTTACCGGCGATGGGATTGCGGATGACGACGCCGTAGGTAACAGTGCAGTATTCAATTGGGGAGCTGTGGACGACAATGCCATTTTTAATAAACCAGTTAATATCTCCCAGAGGGCATTAACGACTTGTTATTGTTGTTGTTGTTATTGTCGTCTATATAAACGTTGCTATTGTAATCTATACAAAAGTTAATATATATTTGGTTTATTTATTTANCTATATAAACATTGTTATTGTAATCTATACAAAAGTTAATATATATTTGGTTTATATTTTATTCAATTGAAAAGTTTTTGAATTGTTGAAATTAAATGTCTTTGTAATTGGTTTATATTTTAAAGTACAGTGTTATGAATTTTTTTTTGTGACTTTGTAGTTGATTGTTCCTTTTTTACTGCTTGCCATGTTTATTAATTTCAACAATATCTTCTGGTTGTAATTACAAACTTTACAATATGTATTATGTTTTATGTATTTATTATTATTGAAATTTTAATAAAAAATGTATAAAAGACAAATGTGTTTTTTACAGTTTAACTACTGATGTGTTAAGTTAATATGCTTGGTTAAATCATTACAAAAGTAAATATGCTGTTAACTGCACAATTCCTTCACTGAATTCTTTCGGAAATCTGCCATTTGCAATATCCAACTGTATTTGGTTTGTTGTTAGATAAAATTCGTAATTTTCAAACCATTTTTTGAACAATTCATTCACCATCTTTGTATATGTTTTTATGGAAGTTTGGGGTATTACTGCATTTAATATTGTATGTATGACTTTGACATAATTGCGCAGATATTTACCGTAATGAATCTGATATTTTTCAGGCCGGGGCACATTGTTAATTTTTTGTCTTTCTGGTAATTTGGAATATTTTTCTAATGTCAAGTACTGATCGGCTTGGCAGTCTTCGGGGTCATATAATAGTACCGTTTTTTTGCGACCAATATAGGAAGACCCGAGACCATCAATATACCTTTGACGTGCTGATGAGTTTTTGAGTATAACTAATTTTACACTTTCGTACAGTTCCGTCTGGTCTACTAAATAGAGGTAGTTGTAAATGGCAAGCAATACATTTTCGAAATTGAGGAATTTTTCCAGATTATAACATTTGGATATGCGGGTAATATTCGCAAAGAAAAAAGCAAGTGAAGCTACATAGTTGTAGATTCGTTTCACGAATCGCGATGCATTACGCTCGTAACCTTTATGAACAACAGAACAAAGTTTTAATACATCTTGGTTTGGATTATTGCAAAATATGCTGTAATTGATCAATTTTTTCAAATGCAAGTACTAAAAGAAATGGTCCCTCTAACTACGCTCATAAAGACATGGAAGCTCTTAAATGCTAGTTCCATTAATTATCTTCATTTCCTCGTTTATGAATTCGATAAATTTGTTGCATAGGTTAAAGTTTTATAAACATAACTGGTATCCGTCTGTATCTGCGTCAAAGACCATTTCGTTATACTCTCGTGAAATTTTGCGAATAACTGCGTGGATTTTCTCTTCATCATATATTATCAATTTTTTTAATCGAAGGTCTAATCTCATAGTATCATAGGCATCTTGACGAATGAAATAGACTAATTGCATGAGCTCCTCTTCCGTTAAGTTGTTTATCGTTTCTTTGTGATGCGCTTAGCGTACATCATCTATGTCAATGGGTGAAACTCGACATAAATGTATGAGAAGTTTCCGTGCAAATAACATTCCTATTGCTACAGGAATACTTGCGAACTTGAACGACGGAGTACCAAAAAGTCCGTAGGTTGAGTTAACCATAATTTTAAGCGAAAGTTGCTTTGCATCTAACACCGAGTGTTCTAGATTCATGTTTTGAATCCTCTCTTCGGAGACTTCCTTTTTTTGCATTTCAAATTTCAGGGATTTCATTTGTTTTTTCACCGTTTGCCTACGGGCTAGTAAACATTCTATAAAGTTTATGGTGAATGGAGTTTTGGCGTGTGAGAGTAAACGAATTAGAATAGGGGTGTCACCAGCCAATGAGTTTAGTTCTGTGACGGAAAATATCATCTTCCCGATTGGTTGTCCAGAATACCTCAAGTCTACATATTCCGAATAATTTTGGTTTTCGTCTTCTGCCACATACAGAGCAATTACATCATTTCTCAGCATTTCGTCGAATGCCTCGTAAGATATCGGAGCATTTTCAAATACAAGCTTCAATGCTTTGGCACAGCAGCAGCCTACAGTCGATCTAGACAGTCGTTTATTAATTATAATGTTTGGGTAGAAACTATTGACATCGTATTGAATAAGTTTCCAAAACAGACCATGATTCGCAAACACAATGGCGCCAGGGTATTCTTTTTTTGTGTGTTTGAACTTTGGTTTGGTGTAAATCGGTCTAACGTTCATCACAGACGTTNTCGAATACATCGTAAGATATCGGAGCATGTTCAAACACGAGCTTCAATTCTTTGGCGCAGCAGCAGCCTACAGTCGATCTAGAAAGTCGTTTATTAATTATAATGTTTGGGTAGAAACTATTGACTTTAATAACAATACCTATATTCCGTTAAAGTTCAACGATTTTCGAGCCAAGTTTCTAAATACTACCCTCGAAGATTATCTGTATGCAAAACAGCATTCATCAAGTTGTAATTTTGAAATTAACTCCAAAGATCAACAAGTCCTGCTTCAACAACAGTTGCTTGTAAAAAATTTAACAGATGTATACTTGGTGCCTAACCTAGAAAAATTCGATACTTTGTTTTTCAGACCGACTTTTTTCATTCTAACTGCGGAAGAATATGCTGTTAGTTGGAGAAGTGTATTCTTCGTTTTACTCGATATTTATGCGGGAAATATGCAAACTAAATTTACAACTTCTTTAAAAACAAAAACGGCTACATCATGTAGCATAAGACATTTCGTTAAACGACCTGCCCATAATTTAGCATGTTCAATCAAGAGTAATCGCCAGTATAATTTATCAAATGCAAGTGGTTTCCAATGTGTTCACGTTACTATAAATTCAGATACAACAGGACAAATAATTACTTCTTCAAATTTACTAATTATGAATGCGATTTGTAATCGCGTTTTACAAGCACAAATAGACAAAATTGGAGAGTTGGATACGGCTAAATTATATGAACACACTTGTTATTTTGAAACTCGTTTGATACGAGCATTTTACAGTGTGTTTGGCCGTTCCAATAAAATGCATACTTTGTTTTGCTCTCCTGATATATTTTTAAATTCAGTTTGGTTAAGTGAGTTCAAGAACTTCATACAAAATCAAAGAGACAAATAAAAACTTTTTTTCAAAATATATACATTTTATTTTTTTTAATACATACATATACACAAACACACAATTTTTGAAAATAAAAATAATCAATACACTCCTGATTTAAGTTTGTGGGTTAAGGGAAAGCGTAATATAAAAATTTGCGTATATGGTCTTACATTAAAAAAATCAACCATACTCTCTAATTCAATGCAATCTAGGCATTTATTATCGTGAATAACCGCCGAATATAACGTAAGCACTGTAAATCCTTTGAAATGTTGTTCCCAGGCGGGAGCAGGAGGCCAAAGTTCGAAATGCCTTTCATCTTTCGGCGGGAGTATGAAAGGGAACCTCTTAGGCGGCTTTGGAGGCTGCTGGTGTTGGACCTTTTCTGGTTGGTGTTGACACCTCTCTGACTGGCATCGGAGCTTCTCTGCCTGGCATAGTAGCTGCTCTGCCTGGCATAGTAGCTGCTCTGCCTGAAGTCGGAGAGACCGCTTTCTAGCTTCCCAACTCCTTACCCTCGCCTTTTTATTTAGCATGGGCTGCTGAAGGTGCCTAGGTGTTTGCTATTAAAAAAAAGAAACATGTTAAAGTCAATTCTCCTCTATTCAATAAAAAAAACATGCAACATACTAAAAAATTATAAAGAAACCTTCTAACATTAAATTTACTGTTTTTAATAAAAAAACATTCTCCTCTATTCAATAAAAAAAAACATGCAATATACTAAAAAAATATAAAGAAACCTTCTAACATTAAATTTACTGTTTTTAATAAAAAAACATGCTAAATAATATAAATTAAAATAACCTCTTTTTTTTTGATTCCCTGGCCTCTAATTGTATAAAGTTCTTCGCCCGTTGACATTTTCTACATTTATCCAATAGTTTGCATCTGCAACTATGTCGTTTTTTCACCTTCGATTTTTTTATATTCCACTTTGTTTGGAATATTTTATATTCTTTAAGTAAATTCCAGCCTTTAATTATTTCAGTATCTAACATTTTATCTAGTTCTGCCTTTGCTTTTGAATATTCTATTTTTCCTATGTTTTAAAAATTTTTCCTGTAATTTAACAAACTCTTCTTCCATTCCCGCTAAATATACCACTTAACATTACATCTAACATTTCATCTAGTTTTGCCTTTGCTTTTGAATATTCTATTTTTCCTATGTTTTAAAAANCATCCGTCGACTGAATGGTAAAATAATATTTTTTTTCACAATTATTTTCAACTAAGAATTTGTACACCGTGTTTACGTTATTCGTGGTTAGAAATTCAATTTTTACCAAATGATATGAAATATGTAAGGTGCTTGCCGCACTTTGAGTTAAAATTTCCAATAATGAGTTCGAATTAGTTTCTAGGGAAATTGTTGTGTCGACGAGGGAATCGATATATGGTTCGTACAACTCAATCAGTGTTCGACACATGTCGTGTTAGATGTTTTCTGCAACTATAAAGTATATCGACNATATGGTTCGTACAACTCAATCAGTGTTCGACACATGTCGTGTTAGATGTTTTCTGCAACTATAAAGTATATCGAGAGCGGGTAGCTTAAAATTTCCTGTCGCCGCTTCATCGTTCTAATATCGATTCCCACCACTTTTATTTGATTGTTGTAGATGAAAGACCGCAACACAGACATTTTGTTTTGTAAATTTAATCACGAAGGCATACATATGTTTATTGTTATATAAGAATCTTTAGTCATGGCTAACAAACTAAATTTTACAGTGACCAGAGTACTGGAAATATTCAAAAATATCTACAACGATCCAGAAATGCACACTTTAGACGTATTTAAACAGTTTTATATATCATTTAATCGCAGGCTCTTGGAATACATTTATAACATAGAAAGCGAAAAATCCTCTGAAGAGGATTTCGAAGAGGAATTTGATACCGACTTTAATAACAATACTTATATTCCGTTAAAGTTCAATGATTTTCGAGCCAAGTTTCTAAATACTACCCTCGAAGATTATCTGTATGCAAAACAGCATTCATCAATTTGTAATTTTGAAATTAACTCCAAAGATCAACAAGTCCTGCTTCAACAACAGTTGCTTTTTCAATAAGACTTTGTAAAGGAGACAACAACCTTTTTATATACCCAGTTACAAACTAAAAAAAAAATGAATAATTTACTCTTTGGAGAAAAAAACGAACTTGACGACCAACATCAATTTTCNAGTTGCTTTTTCAATAAGACTTTGTAAAGGAGACAACAACCTTTTTATATACCCAGTTACAAACTAAAAAAAAAAAGAATAATTTACTCTTTGGAGAAAAAAACGAACTTGACGACCAACATCAGTTTTCGCTTACGTGCAAGTACAAAAACTCTATTCATGACTCATCCCATGGATGTTCCCTGATTTATAATTCTAATCAATCTATNACTCTATTCATGACTCATCCCATGGATGTTCCCTGATTTATAATTCTAATCATTCTATGATGGACCACATATATCATTCGACGGGTATGACGAGGAATAAGGACGGCACTCCTCTGTTCACAAAATTGAAATTAAAAAAATTTTTTATGTACGAAAGTAATCGCAATTCCATTCGCGGGTTGGTCAAAGTCTCAGTGCCATTCAACGCTTTATCNGGAACACATATATCATTCGACGGGTATGACGAGGAATAAGGACGGCACTCCTCTGTTCACAAAATTGAAATTAAAAAAATTTTTAATGTACGAAAGTAATCGCAATTCCATTCGCGGGTTGGTCAAAGTCTCAGTGCCATTCAACGCTTTATCTTTAAAGGAATATTTGACATCGCCAATAAAATTCATTAACTTGATCGATACATTACTCCAATCAGGAGATTACATTTACCACCAATTAAAAGAATATGTAAGTGCAAAAAATTTAACAGATGTATACTTGGTGCCTAACCTAGAAAAATTCGATACTTTGTTTTTCCGACCGACTTTCTTCATTCTAACTGCGGAAGAATATGCTGTTAGTTGGAGAAGTGTATTCTTCATTTTGCTCGATATTTATGCGGAAAATATGCAAACTGAATTTACAACTTCTTTAAAAACAAAAACGGCTACATCATGTAGCATAAGNATATGCAAACTGAATTTACAACTTCTTTAAAAACAAAAACGGCTACATCATGTAGCATAAGACATTTCGTTAAACTACCTGCCCATAATTTAGCATGTTCAATCAAGAGTAATCGCCAATATAATTTACCAAATGCAAGTGGTTTCCAATGTGTTCACGTTACTGTAATTTCAGATACAACAGGACAAATAATTACTTCTTCAAATTTACTAATTATGAATGCGATTTTTAATTGTGTTTTACAAGCACAAATAGACAAAATTGGAGAGTTGGATACTGCTAAATTATATGAACACTCTTGTCATTTTGAAACTCGTTTGATACGAGCATTTTACAGTGTGTTTGGCCGTTCCAATAAAATGCATACTTTGTTTTGCTCTCCTGATATATTTTTTAATTCAATTTGGTTAAGTGAGTTCAAGAACTTCATACAAAATCAAAGAGACAAATAAAAACTTTTTTTCAAAATATATACATTTTATTTTTTTTAATACATACATACACACTGACATACAATTTTTGTAAATAAAAATAATCAGTACACTCCTGATTTTTCAAACACCCAATTCCCTTTCGCATTATATTTTATTTGAGTATATGGTCTTACATTTAAAAAATCAACCATACTTTCTAATTCAATGCAATCTAGGCATTTATTATCGTGAATAGCTGACCTTATATTGCATTCGTGACATTTAGGAAACAAATGTTGTTCCCAGGCGAGAGCAGGATGCCAAAGTTCGAAATGCCTTTCATCTTTCGGCGGGAGTATGAAAGGGAACCTCTTTGGCGGCTTTGGAGGCTGCTGGTGTTGGACCTTTTCTGGTTGGTGTTGGACCTTTTCTGGTTGGTGTTGGACCTTTTCTCGTTGGTGTTCGACCTGCTCCCGGGGGTGTCGGAGCTGCTCCGGCTGGTGTTGACACCTCTTTGAAGGGTGTTGGAGTTGCTCAGATTGCTTTCGGAGAGACCACTTTTAAGCTTTCCAACTCGTTATCCTTGCCTTTTCACCAAACATTGGCTAATTGAGGTGCCTAGGTGTTTCCTATTAAAAAAAAGAAACATGTTAAAGTCAATTCTCCTCTATTTAATAAAAAAAACATGCAAAATACTAAAAAATTATAAAGAAACTTTCTAACATTAAATTTACTGTTTTTAATAAAAAATCATTTAATATAAATTAAAATGACCTCTTTTTTTTTTTTTATTCCATGGCCTCTAATTGTATAAAGTTCTTCGCCCGTTGACATTTTCTACATTTATCCAATAGTTTGCATCTGCAACTATGTCGTTTTTTCACCTTCGATTTTTTTATATTCCACTTTGTTTGGAATATTTTATATTCTTTAAGTTAATCCCGGCCTTTAATTATTTCAATATCTTGCATTTCATCTAGTTCTGCCTTTGCTTTTGAATATTCTATCAGAAGATTTTTTATTTCATTTTTAATTTTCCTATGTTTTAAAAATTTTTCCTGTAATTTAACAAACTCTTCTTCCATTCCCGTAAATATACCACTTAACATTACCTCATCTGTAGTGGATATCATTTTGAGACTCTTTCTACTGCGGTGAACACTAATGTCGCTTCACTAGGAGACCCTACTGTGAACACTGAGGAGCTTCACTAGGAGACTCCACTGTTGACACTGAGGCTAGATGAATCCAAGCGGTATATATATACCGAATTGGCTGGTATTTTTTTAAAACTTTTTTACCTATCAGCGGGTCATTGTTTTTTTTTTAATAGGCTTGTATGAACCCCCCCCCCCCTTCCTTACTCGTGACCACAAACTTCAACTTTCACGCATCTCTAGCTGTATGGGTGTGAAACTTTCTAATTCGTGATCACACACTTAACCTTCCCATCTGCATTTCATATAAGGAAACTCATATATATTCATACATGCACTTCGGTGAGGCAACTCGCATATATTATTCAGCTTAGCCTCATTATTATGCGCGAATTATCTCGTGGCAGAAATAATTTTTTTTATGATGCAAATAAGCGGTTCGCCTCACGTTCCCCTCCCACCCCCCTCCATCCACTAGGGCTTGTGTTACTTGTTTTTTGTTTTCCTGGGCATGAAACAGTATATATACTGCTGTAGGAAACTTCCAGACATCATCTTCCTCACAACACTTACAATGAGGTGTGAGTGTTGTGAGAGGCGGCTGCCGAGAAGGCGACGTTCAAACAGACGGGGGGCGCTATCGGCCGCTTCGAGACGAGGAAAATCGCCATCGAGGGGACAGCGGCCCATCGCCATCCCAACGCCATCGCCATCGAGGGGACAGCGGCCCATCGCCATCCCAACGCCATCGCCATCAACAAGTCGACAGCCATTGTCACCGAGGGAGAAACGGGCATGTAAGCGGGGGCCAAATTCACTGGGATCACTCCCAGAAACAATAGGGCCGTGTGAAGAACAGTGGCCCTTCCCAACGCCGCCACTAAAGTCAACACTGCAGCGGCCCGTCCCATCGCCAAAAAATGAAGAGGTACCTCCGGTTCCAGCACCATCAACTGAGCTGCGACCTCAAAACGAACCAGCGGTGCCGGTTCCGGTTCCGGCAACCGGCCCTTATTTCCTTGGGCCAGCAATGTTTGTGCCGGCCCCAGAGCCTCCACCAGGAATAACATACAGTTTCAAGTTTCAATATTTCCCCACCCATACAGTCGTTAACCTTAACATTATTAATAAAAATTGATTTTAAAATTAATTAAAAATTAATTGCTTTTTTATACTAATCTCAATGTTGTAAATGGAATTTGTTTTAAAAATTAATTAAAAATTAATTGCTTTTTTATACTAATCTCAATGTTGTAAATGGAATTTGTTTTAAAAATTAAATAAAAATTAATTGCGTTGTTTTTTCAAAGTGTTTCATTTCAGTATCCTAAAATAAGATGTATTTATTTTTATCGCAGTTGATATTATTAATCATCATTGTGGTGTTGTTGGTTTTTATCACTGAAAGGGTTTTAAATACCCCCACCAACCATGAAAAGTTTTCAAACTTTACAGACATGTCTACTTCACCTGTGCTTTCAACACTTCAGTCATATCAAACACCTGAATATGATCCCGGCTATAAAATATCTATATATTTTGGTTTCGGAAATAATGTTGTAACCCATCACTCTGTAAATTTTTGTTATGACTGTGATACAAAGTCGGCTAACCAATCTAAATGGAAAATGCTTTCCAAAAACTTTTATATAAATTTTAATTTTACAAGTATAAAACACGATATGTTATCTTTTACAGTTGATGATATTTCGGTAAAGTTGCTCAATTTATACATAAATGATTACATTATTTATTTTGCACTAATTAACATCATTGACGAGTCAAAATGGAATTTGAATTCTGCCTTCACAATAGTTCAAAATATTGCCAAACAACTCGCGGTGGATGTAGCTCAAGATACAGCGAGTCCTCTCTTCAAAAGCGCAGTATTCTTTGTAATGGAAAAACATAATTATATGGACACATTAATGGAAGTTCTAAGAGTGAATAACGTATTTGCACATTTTGACTACAAAAAAAACAATAACTTGGTGTGCCTACACTCGACTTTTGGTTATTTTAAAGATTCGTGCGATGAAAACGGCATGTNAAGTCAAAATGGAATTTGAATTCTGCCTTCACAATAGTTCAAAATATTGCCAAACAACTCGCAGTGGATGTGGCTGAAGATACAGCGAGTCCTCTCTTCAAAAGCGCAGTATTCTTTGTAATGGAAAAACATAATTATATGGTAACTTGGTGTGCCTACACTCGACTTTTGGTTATTTTAAAGATTCGTCCGATGAAAACGGCATGTTATTTCAATTTTGTGGCGGCGGTAGAGTCTTACTGGAAACTGTAACTATCAAACCGTCCGCCCCACCATATGATGAGAGTAATGAGAGTGATATGAATAATACAGAGGATGGTATATCTATTCTATTCGATCAGGATACTGAAATTGGCTTACGAGATAAAAATTCAAATAATATAATTATTTCTAAAAAACGAAACCCGTTGAGAAGAATATTTAACTTCTAATAAATAATAACCGCCTTTCATTTTATCAGTCGGGTCACACTATTTTACAGAAATGGTTAATTATACCGAAAGATTTACAAGCATTGGATTAGGCATAACATAAGAACTAATCTTGTATATTATAAAACAATATGGACAAATTGAAAGCAAATATTTCTAGAGTCGATAAATATTCAAAGATGTTGGGTTATGATCAAAAGAAAGCTATTTCGTCAATTTTCTTTGAAATGGAATATTATAAACAGATTGCAAAGAGACTAAATAGCATGAACGAGTTTATCGAATCCGCATTAAACAATTTGTATTCTCACGAATTTACGAAAAAATATTTAATCAAAGATGATTTTACAGATTTGGAAANAAATATTCAAAGATGTTGGGTTATGATCAAAAGAAAGCTATTTCGTCAATTTTCTTTGAAATTGAATATTATAAATAGATTGCAAAGAGACTAAATAGCATGAACGAGTTTATCGATTCCGCATTAAACAATTTGTATTCTCACGAATTTACGAAAAAATATTTAATCAAAGATGATTTTACAGATTTGGAAATTTATACGTTTATAAATCAAATCGAAAGAAATAAGCAAGCTTTACATGCACTAGCCAAATTAAAAACCCAAGTTGAAAGTAAATCAGTTCAATTAATTTTCCTTCAGAAATTGCAAGAACTGACGCAAATAGATTCAAAAATTAACCCTGAAGCATATTACTTGAATTTGTTAAATATAATTCATAATACAGACGTGAATATTTCGCCAGAAGTTATACTATATAAAATTTTTACCATGGTTACTTACATGTCTACGAAAATAGCCAATATACCAACATATACTTTAGAAGAAATTATGAAAAGCGTTAACGATATTACACGACATGGAATGGTTGAAATAGACCAATAAAATTTTGGTTTACAGAAAAAACCGACATTGAGAAAATAAGGGAATTTCGGCGATTTTTTCAATTTTTTTTAGACTAAATTAACTGAAAAAAAAAAGATTGCCTTATGTAATATTACTCAGGGTATTCGATTTTGGCTACTTATTTCTCCACTTCAAGTGAAAGGGTTTTAGATTTTTAAAAAATAGGTAATACATTTCACACCCTGCGCGTGTGTCGTGCCTATTTGATGTGTCAATAACGAAGGTCAATTCGTGACTACCACTTCGAGTTAGATTGTGACTGCATTGGCATTGGCATGCACAAGCAGGAACCGAGTGAAAAACCCGCGTAAGCTTCCCCTATCGTTTAACAACGATGTTGTGTTAGGTCGTGTATGTGACATCCATGGCATGTGATGTATTTAAAAAAATTCGCAGTTGAGGTTTTAGAATCCACTATTGTATATCTGGATGTTTTTTTTAAACCGTTTCTAATGGTGCGTTTTGTGATGTTTAATTTTAGAAAACTTTAACAATCCACAAATTTCTCATTACCCTTTATTTGATTAATTATCACTTCCACTATGGAGTCATGCTCACGAATTATTGAAAAAAAGTTTTGCAAGAATGAGTAACTTGGTAAATTAACCTTGAGAATATGTTCAAACACCGAACTTACTAAAGCTATACATTGTGATGTCTTGATTTTTTTTGCACTCATTGTTCGAAGCCCAAATGTTAGGAAATGACCATATATAATTGCCAGTTTTTGACACCGATCTTTACTGCCACATAAAACGAAAGGAAACATTCGTTGATTTAAATCATCATATGGTAGTTTTTCGTTAACAGCTTCTATTAATAGTGGTAGGTAATTTCTATTTTTACTTGTTATTTACTATTTTTATTTTACTTGTTGGGCCGTAATTAACTCTTTAGGCCGGGGCCCGAATAGTTTTCTATAAATGCCATTACAGCGGCGATAAAAGAATTTGTGCAGGTTTAANCGGGGCCCGAATAGTTTTCTATAAATGCCATTACAGCGGCGATAAAAGAATTTGTGCAGGTTTAATGTTGATATTCCATGGTCATTGTGCTCTAATAGGGGTGAAATATAATGTTCGAATATTGTATCTGGTTTGAAGATGTTTTTCAAGA